>PVKA01021281.1:8231-39015 GCA_004027165.1 Ctenomys sociabilis | reverse complement strand
CAATATCAATTTGAATGTAAAACATCTTCCAAAGACCAAATGCCTAGTTTCAAGCTGCTTGGATGTTGTGAGTTTAACAATCCTAGGCACATTCTGCCCTCAGTATAGAAATTTTCTCAGACCCACATATATAAACATCATATTGTCTTCCTAGTCTAAGAACCTCAAAGAATAAATAAAATCTGAAAGGTATAATAGACATAGTAAAATGGAAAGAATCTGAACATAAAAAATAAAGATTGGAGATGAGGGAAAGGAAAAAAGGACAAAAAGGCACAAAAATCATTTAAATATATAAATAGGATGGCTGAGATGACTGTAACACTACTTTCTATTCATTTTTTGAAAGTAGCAGTTAATGTTTAAAATTTTTAGTCTGATTAACTCTATATGCTAATATCTGTATTCTGAGTAACTATACTGAGGACAGCAATGTGCAAACAACCACAGTTGAATATATTTCATCTTGTTCTTTTAAATATGTACTGTCTCTAATGTCTTATCTATTATTATACTCTTTAAAATAAATTAAAAAGTAAAATGCACAAGGAAAAAATTAAGGTTTATTGAAAGGAGGAGCGAGTATTTTAACTGTCTGATGAATTTGCAGACTTACATCTGATAATCTAAGCACTAAATTTTGTAACAATGTATAATATAGGTGGAGGCAGAAGGACCCAAGCCCAGCAGTCAAGGCCGGCCAGTTGGTCAAGTTCGGCAGTGTGGAGCCAGGAGCTGAGCCCAACAGCCAGACCCAGTGAGCTGAGGTGTTCTGCTAGGTCCAGTGGAGCCCAGACTGAGGGCCAGACTATAAAGAGGAGCCTTATGGCATGGAGGTGGCAGGAAGCAGCATGGGTGAGCTAGTCTGCTGGAAGACTACAGGTGCATGAAGGGGAGGTGTCCAGACAGAACTCAGGGGAACTAATTTAAATGTGAAGTCCCAATTTGTGATCTGCTTTGTTACATATCCTTAATGTTTGCTCCTAAGTCTATAAAGTACAAAACCATAAGTTGCAAAAGTCTGTCAAAGATAGGAAAAAAAGGTAAAAAATCATTCAAGTATATATACTGGGTAGCTGAGATGATTGTATTACTAATTTCCATTACTTTTTTGAATAATAGCAGTTAATCTTTAAATTTTTCACTCAACTCTATAGGCTAATATCTGCAATATGAGACACTACATCAAGACAGTAATGTGCAATACAAAACCCAGTTGAATACCTCTCATCTTGTTCTTCTAAATTTGTACTGTTTCTTTAGTTTTACTTTTGGGGGATTTTTCCCCATACCAGGGATTGAACTCAGGATCTTGCACTTGTCAAGCAGGCACTTATGCCACCAAGCTATCTTCCTGGCTAAATATGTACTGTTTCTAATGTCTTACCAATTATAATTACTCTCTTTAAAATAAATTAAAAAATAATAAAGTAAAAAGGTCAAGAAAAAAATTATTAAGGCTTATTGAAAGCAATGATTAGTGTTCAATTATTTGTACAATCTTGCAAATCTGCTTCTGTTAATATAAGCAACAGATCTGATGACAAAAATACACAATATAACAAACATTGTTAATTTCTACTCTTTTTTATAATTTGCTATTCTTGTTTTTAAAATGTCATATGTGTTGTTACACATTATTTTATTTCTGTTTCTTGTTTTTGCTCCTTAAAATAAAATGTAAAAAAATATGTAAATACCAATTGTTAATTTTCTATTGTTTTGAAATTCTGTACCATTTGTATTGTTTTTTGTCACTGCAAGTGTATCTATGCACCATCTCTGAAGCAGAGCTCACAGTGGGAACCAACATCCACAAATCACAGGGGCAGATGAACATCAAATGAATCATTTTGATAGTCCATGGGAAATTTCTTTTTCAAAGCTTATTATTTATGGCATTGAGTCTTTCTTTCTCTATACTTAAGGAACATTTTGAAACTCAAATTTGGTTTCAGAGAAAAAAAACTGAACATCAAATATGGAATACATGTAAAAATTGAAATGTTAATAGAAAAAGTTTTTTTAGCAAGAGTCTATGAACAATGAAAACAGGCAAAGGCTTCAAATTACTGGATAGCTCAGTGTCAACAAATGATCATTTTCCACTCAGATACAAGAAATTCTGGGGTGATGTAAGAGGATAATGAATAACATTTATTATATGTGTTAAAAACAATATATTACAGTACAATTAGATACAAAAGGAAAATTTTGACTGAATGTGTTCATACATGGCTACAGCCACAGCACTTTGAAGACTGGTTTAGGACAACTGCCTTGAGTTTGAAGCCAGGCTCAGGTACACAGTTGCTTGAAATACAAAAAAAGAGCCCCACTCAGACTTCCCACAAAGTGCTATTTTTAAAGTCACTTCACAAGACACATTTGATTTGCTTGAAAAACTTATAGCTATAAAATTTTAACCACATTCAATACATTCTAAGCAAGATGGTTAATAACTTCCACAATATACACAAAACACAACCAAATTCCACCTTGTGAGACAGAATTATCTTTAGATAAAAGGACAAGTAGATCTCAAGAATGGAAAGCAGAATTCAGTGGGTTGACAGGTGTGTGGAATATAGATTGGTAATAGAGCTGGTGTTACAGATCTCTGGAAAGAATCACAATCTCAGGTACAGCAATATAACCAGTAGACTATGTGCTTGCTTAGGTAAGCGTAGGGGCCAGGGTTTGATCCCTGGCTCTGCATGTGGGACCAGCCTCAGCCCCAGGGATGCTGAGCTGGCGATACAGTCCAGGCATGGTGGTGCACACCTATAATCCCAGCACTAGGGAGGCAGAAATCAGGAGGATCACTATAAATCCAATGTGGGTAGTGAGACCCTACACAAAAACAAAACTTAAAAAGAATTACAATCTCTTTAATTTATGTTTAGTGAGAAACAGGTACTTGTTTTGGAACCTGGACTGTATAGCCTTTGATTCTACCTGCAATATTTAAGTTACATATTGAAATGATTAGGATAACCTTAAATGCTAGAAAACGGAGAGTGAAATAAGTTTTAAAAGGTGATAAAAGATTTTCTTCAGAGGACAGGTAACCAATAGAATTAGAATGATAAGCTGAAATAAAATAAAAAGTGAATCATTATTTCCTGGTTCCTTGTTAATTTTAAGGGATGTTTCACGTTTATTAGCTGCACTGCTGTCTTCAAGATCTGATCAGTTTCATTCAAGTTCTTTGGCCAGCTTTCAACAAAATTCTTAATTTCTTGGATATCTGTTTCAATCTGTCATGCATTCTAATTCTTTTCTATATTGTTCATTCAGTGTTTCCATTATTTTTGTATTCTCCTTTGTTCTCTTAATCTGTCTTTAGATGTGAAGAACAATTCTTTTATGATTGTTGTCATTTGTTTTACTTCAAAGATCACTCCTGATCTCATTTTTTCTGTAATCTGATGGACTTGTTTCTTTACTTTAGATGCTACCATTTCAGAAATTTCATGTGTATGAGCTTCAATTTTTTCTCTGACCTTGTCTCCTGGACTTGTTCTGGGTGGGCTGGAGGACTGAGATTGCCTTTTCCTACTTCATTTTGGCATTTTCAAAGCTCCCAATGATCACCAGCGGTGGTGCAGTGTGGATCAGTGAGATTCCTGCTATGGTGATGGGGGGCAGGGTAAGACTCACCAAGGCTCACGCAACAGGTGATGGAGGTCAGTGAAGCTCAGAAAAACTATGCACAGGTTGTGGGTTTGGGGCGGACTCATAAGAACCCCACATCTGCCTGACATCCACCCACTTCCTCAGATGTTGCAATAGTGCTCCAGCAGATTTGCCACACCTCTCTGCCAGTCATGAGCACAGTCCAGTCTCGCCAGGACCTGATAGCTGCCTGTTGTCCACCTACATTCTCAGACTGTGTGATAGGGCACCAGCAGATCTGCAAATAAATGGTGCTGGAAAAATTGGCTCTTTCTATGCCAAAGACTAAAACTAGACCCATGTCTAGTACCCTGCATTAAACTAAAATCAAAATGAATCAAAGATTTAAATATTAAAACAAAAATATAATCTACTGGAAGAGAAAATAAGTAGAAATCTTGAAGACATAGGTATAGGTAGAGATTTCATGAACAAAACCCAAACTTCAGAAGCAAATATTTCAAACGAACAACAGGGAACTCATCTTATTAAAAAGATTTCACACAGCAAAATAAATCACTAACAGAATCAAAACACAATGGGAAAATATGTCAGCTCACTGTCCCTTGGGCAAAGGACTTCTATCTAGAACACATAAAGAATTGAAAAAAAAAAAAAAATCAGACTGTAAAATTCAAAGACAATACAAAAATGGGTATCTGAGATGAATACACATTTCAGATGAAGAAACACAAATGGCAAACAAATAGAATGGCAATCATCAAGGAAACTCCTACAGTTTGTGTGAGTACAGACTGATGCAATCACTGTGGAAATCAGTATGGAATGTCTTCAAAAGACTAGGATTAGATGTCTCATTAATTTTGTATCTGTATATACAAAATAGGATAGATATACAGCTACTTTCTCTTAATTCAGTGAGAAGAAAGATTTGTACTAAGTGTTTGGACAGTATATCATGTCTACATCTTGTACTATGAATAACCTCTACGAAGACAACAATATGCAGTATATTAATTATTGAAACTGTCCTACTAATCAGTTTTGAAACTCTCATTGCTATTTGTTTCTCAATAAAATTAATTAAAAAAAAGAAAAATTAAAATTATCATACCACAGTGACATATGAATACCAATGTATATAGCAGCACAGTTTGTAATAGCTGAAATCTGGAAAAAGCCCACATGCATGTCAATCAAGGAATGGATAAAAAAAGATGGGGTATATTCTATGGAATGAGTACTACTCAGCCATGAGGAATGATAAACTTGATATTTTTATATATAAATGAATATAATTTGCAACCATACTAATTAGTGAACTAAATCTGACTCACATATGTAAACATCATACTTCCTCCAAATATGAGACAGCTGTCCTTATGAACATTAAGAAATAGTACTGAGGCCAGGGAGATGGCTCAGTAGAATAAGCACTTGCCTAGCAAGTGCAAGGGCCAGAGTTCAATCCCCAGTTCCAGAAAAAAAAAGAAGAAAAAAATAGAATTATATAACTTTATCTTAAAAAATGGTAAAGCAGAACACAATCTGAATTATAACATAGTAAATTCACTTTTTATCAAAGTGATTGCTACCTAATATGAAGTAGGTTTTCCTTTCTGCGGTTAGTTCAGTACAATAGGTTAAAAACAATAATGATTTCTAGAGATAGAATGGCATCACAGTATCAGGGAACAGGCATTTGCCTTGTAAATACAATGGCAACCACTCTCCCTGAAACAACTACACAGCTCACAAGCACTCAATGTTGATACTGATAAATTATATCATCATTCCTACTTTCTCAAGGCATTAATGTAATTCCTGACATGCTTTTGGAGACATGTTATAGTCCTGGCGGTCTATAGCAATCAGAATCTCACAGCAGTATGATTTATTTTGGATATATGTGGTTAAAAAAAAATAAAGAAACCAATACCAAATTCAAAGTCATTGTAGTATAAACATGAAAAATTAATTTCTGATGGCAAGAAAACATGTTAGGATATAAGCAGGTATCTTGTCCCAATATGAAAAATGTAACACTTGCTAAAATATAAGTTGTGTGAAAAAGAGCTGATTTTGTCAGAAACACATGATCACAGGCCTTCGAAAGATATAGAGTGAAATTCAAAAACATCTTTTGAGATAAAAAAAAAATAAGAGTATATACAGCAAATTTTTAAAACATAGTAGGCTAAAACCCAACAATTAATAAAAAAAATATAAAAGTTTGTTTTAATGACCTATAACTCTCAGCTTTAATGTCAAAAAATAACTTACATAGACTTTAACCCTATCCAGGAGGGAAAAACTAATTTTTTCAATTCAGCATATTTAATTAAAAGACACTATGGATTAAGTACAGAGACAATCAAAAATACTAAATTTAAAAAAATGCAAAATTAGGTCAATTCAGTATTTTTATATTAAACCCTATAGATATACAATATGGATATGCACAAGTGACTTACTGAAAACTACAAAATGCATGTGCTTTAGGAGTTCAACCTGAGATTTGTATTTTGTAGAAATTTTATGAAGAAATATTCACATTAAATGTTTTATATTAATTATTTCTTCTGGACTCCACTATGTGAAAATTTTTCAGCAGACTTTCAAAAAAAGCTTACATATATATAGTTTCTCCCCAGTAAGGCTTCTTTAAAGTATTTAACAATGTGTGTGGACTGGCCTTTTTCTCACATTGCTCACATACATAGAATTTCTCCCCAGTAAGCTCTTTCATACATATATGATAATCATCAAATGTACACAAACTATTCACGCATTTCTTACATATATAGGGATTAATCTCCAGTGTGAGTTCTTTCATGTTTCTTAAATGCATTGTGCCTGCTAAAAGCTTTCCCACATTGTTTACATACATAGGGTTTCTCCCCAGTGTGAATTCTTTCATGTATTTGACAAGATCTGCGTGTGGTAAAAGCTTTCTCACACTGCTTACATACATAAGGCTTCTCTCCTGTGTGAGTTCTTTCATGTATTTTGCAATCACTGTACCTGTTGAAAGGTTTCCCACATTGCTTACATACATAAGGCTTCTCCCCAGTGTGAAGTCTTTCATGTATTTTACAATATACACGTGTGGTAAATGCTTTCCCACATTGTTTGCATACATAGGGTTTCTCCCCAGTGTGAGTTTTTTCATGTCTTCGACAATGAGTGTTTCTGCTGAAAGCTTTCCCACACTGTTTACATGTATAGGGTTTCTCTCCAGTATGAACTCTTTCATGTGTTTGACAATGACATTTCGTGCTGAAAGCTTTCCCACAGTGCGTACATACATAGGGTTTATTGCCAGTATGAAGTTTTTCATGCACTCGACAATTTGTGTGTGTGCTGAAAGCTTTGTCACACTGCTTACATACATAAGGTTTCTCTCCAGTATGAAGACTTTCATGTATTTGACAATATCTCTGTGTGGTAAAAGCTTTCCCACATTGCTTACATACATATGGTTTTTCTCCAATGCAATTTGTTTCATATATTTGAAAATCATTCTGTGTGTCTGTTTGTTTCACATTTCCAGTAGCATTTAGAGAATAAAGGAGTATTTCTTCACATTGATTCCAGTCTTTATACTGATAGCATTTTCCTACCTCTTCCTTTCTGTAAAGAAAACACAAGACACAATATAATGGGTCTCCATCTTAGTGATTTACAAGTGATCAAAACAAGTTCTATTTTGATCCCTGTAATAAATTTTCACAGTGAATTAACTGTATGCCTTGCAGAAAATGTTCAAAACACCCATTTCCAAGAGAGTGGTAATCATTTGGCAATTTTAAAGTTAGTATACCATGAAATACTGAATATTTAGGTTCATTTTTCTATAATTGATATATATGAATATCACATTTTCATCATTTTGGTACTTTTCCTCATATTTCCCTCTTTCTCCTTATCTTGTTTGTATGTTCAATCTCTAAACAATCTTCTTTTGTCTATCACCTATACTTTATATTAGTCTCTAACTTATGTTTTTGTTTCCTAAAAGAGAGAGACCATATCATACTGTATATTGTGTGGTTATTAACATTATTGGAGGAAGAGCCATGTATTTCTTTTGCCAATAGACATGATATTCTTTGTATTTTTCACTGACTATATAGCACATTTCCTTTTTCTTTCCATGTTGGGAATGAAACACAGTTCTTAGAACAAAATCTCTTGTTTTCAGAGACTGTCAGTGATGATAAATTGTTGAGGCTGAGCTTTAACGTGCATTTTGCAAAATCTGCTTAGCAGGTTTCAGGGTTTACAAGAATGCTCAAACACACAGAGCCTATCAACAATTTTCCTTATCCACGCATACAGTGATAGATATCTAAGCTGATTCATTGGCTTACTGGTTATAAATGGACCTGCTTTGAGAAAGGGTATGCATGTATCTGTATAATATGAAGAGTTTGACTCTTTTGAGAATATATCCAGGACAATTATGCCTGGACCAACTTTTAGAGACCTCTGTGTACTGATTATTTTAGTGACTTCACTTAACATTTCATCAGCCTTGTAAGAAGGTTAAAGCAGAATGGACTCAATTCTCAGGAGAATGTCTTGAAAACACACACTGAAACATAAGCATTTGTTTGTATTTTGAATTTTGCTTCAAGGTTAGTTATTTAACAAGGTTAGATGCTAAATGTACTATATTAACATTACACATAAATAGATTTCCTTAAGATAGGTTCTGTAAAAATTCAAAGTTTATTCTTTTCATATAATCTGTATGCAAAAACTAAATTCAATTGCATGCACTTTCATGATTCAATTATCAGATTATATATAAACAAGTTGTATACATCTTTGGAGAACATTTTTGACATTAAATTGAATTTTGCCTCATTTTCTTGGTTGTCATATTTCTGCTCACACATTGACACTTACGTAACATTCTTTTTACTTGTGAGTGCAAATTACCTTAGAGATCTCCAGAAATTTTGGTATTGTTTTCCAACTTTCTGCTTTTCCCCAGCTCTTCCTGAATTGTAGACATAGAAATACAAGGACTCATTATATTAATTCAGAAAAATTAATAGATTTCAGTTTGATTCATGATATAACAGAGCCAGGGCTGAGTAGTTCTTCAAAATGTTTTCACATTCTCTGTAATGAAATATCACTGATAAGCACAAACAATATTCTCTAATTGTATAAGAAAGAAAGAGATGCCATCCTTACCTATAGCAGCCATGTTCCTAAAGTTTTCTCCCATCACATCCCTGTAGAGCTTCTTTTGGGATGGATTCAGCAAAGCCCACTCCTCACTGGTGAAGTTCACAACCACATCCTCAAAGGTCACTGCCACCTAAATCATCATACATATATTTCTCAAAGGAAATTTGACACTCACATCCTAAGATGTCTTAACTCCTCTCAAAAAAGTTGAAGTCAGAGCCAAGTAAGGTTGTGCATATGTGTAATCCCTCTTTCCAGGACGCTGATGCAGGAGGACTACCCTAAGTTTATGACCAGTGTGGGCTCCACAGTGAATTGAAAGCCAGCATGAACTACATAGTGAGAGCCTAATTCAATAAAAATACATAAATAAATAAATAAACTGAACAAAGAATGAATCTTTCCAATTGAATATATCCCATAGGTCCCTTGTACCTAATCACAGACATGTTCTGCTCATTTCTAAACCAAAATTTTTAACCCCAAACCTGACTTTTCCCATATAGTCTATTTTATAAGAAATCCTAAGCATCACAATCCTGATATTTTCACACAGCATCTCATTCAGAATCTAAAAGTATAGGTATATTTTCACCTCTTACTCTCTCTTCTTCAATCACAGTATTTTTACACTCACCCCAAAAACTCATCGAACCCTAATTTTCTAAGTAACCCAACTCCATATTTATGCAGATAATATTTCTATCTAAGAGTATATTCCACTCCTTTTCTTGGTAAACTGGATGTCTACCTATTCATCTATACCACTGGAAATGGGATTTTTATCATAAGTTTTGAATGGAACAATACTTGTACAACCATTGTTTTCATATTGTTCATTAATTACTATATTTGTAATGTATAGAAGAGCTATAAAGATATAATTCCACACAAAATTTTGTACATAAGTGCTTGTATTGCAGATAGTAAAGCTAGGTAATTATTGATAGGCACTAAGAAAAGAATCATGTCCAAGATAGAGCCACTTCTGAGATGAAGTGAACTAGGTCTGTAGCTGAGCCCTGAGATGAGAGAAATCAGACCACAAGATGGCAGCATGATGGCCAGTCCCACAAGTAAACTGTTACTTACCACTTGTAAATAGAAATTCAAAGTTATATTGGAAATAGTACCATGTGGTCAGATAAGCCCAAATAATAATGGAACAAACAAGTGGAAGGATGGCCAGAACATGCTCACCCTTACTCCTACTCTTTTCAAGAATGTCTTTGTTCTTTATTATAGTACCAGTCACAAAAAACTGAAATTAGTCATTCCTGTAGGTGAATTCTTGCTACATGCCTTTTAGTATAAGAAGAATATTAGCTAAAACTTTGCACTTGTAACCCAATTTAAGTCAAGTCTAACTTCACCTGAGGCAACGTGTGCAATTACTTCACTGTATAAAATACTACTGGACAGTGAAATCTTATAAAAGATATACATATAAAAATCCTCATGAGCTTGAGTTCTAACCCCCTGTCATGTTCCCTTCTGCTTCAGGACCTTTTCTCATAACTTCTAACTTCCCTTCTGCACCTGCTACTTTATTCTTTGCTGATATGAAATATGAACATGGTACATTCAAGAGGCTGAATTGCATTTTACAATAACATTCTAATTTAGTCTTTATAAAAATCTAAAAGAAACAACTGAAATGTCTACCAATTGATGAATTAAACAATATTTACAATCTAACAAAAATGTGGACACAACTCACTAGAACCTGTGGGATGCAACGAAAGTTGTCTCCAGAGGGAAATTTATGATACATTCTCACATCAGGAAAACAAAACAAGCCAAAATAAAAAATCCTATGCTGCACCACAAACTCCTAGAAAAATAAGAGGAAGTCAAGTCCAAAGCCCCAAGAAGGCAGGAAATTATACAGATCAGAGCAGAAATAAATGCAATGGAGACAAAGAAAACAATATAAGGAATTAATGAATCAAAAGGTTGGTTCTCTGAAAAAATAAATAAAATTGATAAACCTCCAGCCAACCTCATTAAAAAAAAATGAAGGAAAAAATTTAAATGAGTGCAATGAGGAATGAAAAGAGTGAAAACTATAGAAATTCAGAAGATTATCAATAGTTATTTCCAAAATTTTTACTCTTACAGAATGGAAAATACAGAAGAAATGGACAGATTCCTAGATACACATGAAATACCAAAGCTAAGTCAAGAATATATAAAAATTCTGAATAACCCAGTATCAGCAAATGAAACTGAAAATGTAATTTAAAAACCTGTCAACAAAAAAAGCCAAGGTCCTGATGGATTCAGAAATGAATTTTATTAGAAATTTAGGGAAGACCTAATGCCAACTCATCTCAAACTCTTGAATGAAATTGAGAGGGAAGCAATTCTCCCAAACTCATTTAGAGAGACAAGTATTACTCTGACACCCAAACCAGAGAAGGATCCAACTGAAAAATAAAAAAGAGAACTACAAACCATCTCCCTAATAAACACAGATGCAAAAATCCTCAATAAAATACTAAATTCAGCAAATCATCAAGAAGATTATACATCACAACCAAGTGGATTCATCCCAGGAATGTAAGGATGGTCTAAGATATGCAAAATCATAAATGTAATACACCACATCAACATATCCAAAGACAAAAATTACATGATCATCTCAATAGATGCAGGAAAAAGCTTTTGACAAAGTCCAACACTCATTCATAAAAAAAACTACAAAAAATTGGAATAGACTTTACCTCACCCTGTTAAAAGCCAGCAAACCAACAGCCAACATTATATTTAATGAACAAAAATTGAAAGTCTTCACTTTAAAATCAGGAACATAGCCTGGGGTGATACCTTAGTGGTCTAAGCACCTGCCTGGCAAGCACAGTTATCCAGGTTCAATCCCCAGTACTGTATGCCATGCCAGTCCTGTGCCATGCTGGCACCTGAAACTGGATATGGTAGCAATTGCCTGTAATCCCAGCAGTAGGGAGGCTGAGACAGGAGGATCATGAGTCCAAGCTGTGAAGTGAGACTCTGTACCAAATAAATAAATAACTTTTAAAATTATGTTAAAAAATAAAATAAAATCAGGAACAAGACAAGGATACCACTAAGATAGCTCAGCAGACTAAAGCATCTAGTTGGGCAAGCTTAAGCAAGTGCAGGGACCATAGTTCAATCTCCATTACCACATGCCATGCCAGTCCACAAGGCAAGGTGGCATGTACCTGTAATCTCAGCACTGGGGAGGCTGAAAACAGGAAAACCACTGTGAGTCCAAGATGCATAGTGAGACCCTGCAAATACATCAAACAAACAAACAAACAAACAAACAAGAAAAGGACCAGGATGCCAACTGCCACCACTCTGATTCAATATATTTCTAGCAATATTAGCCAGAGCAATTAGACAAGACAAATAAAAGGAAGAGTGATTGGAAAGGAAGAATTGAAATTATCATTATTTGCAGATGACATGATACTCTATTTAGAAGATCCCAAAAACTCAAGTAAGAGAATGGTTGATTTAATAACCGGATTTAATAGTATAGAAAGATACAAAGTCAATACTCAACAATCAATAGTATTTCTATACATAACGAATGCACTGAGAAGCAAATTATGGAAAACACGCCTTTCACAATAATATACCAAAAATGATATATGAATCAATCTCATAGAGGAAATGAAAGATTTACACAGTACAAATTATAGTATTCAAAAAAACAGATTGAAGATTTCTGAGAATGGAAAGATATTTCTAGCTCCTGGATAGGAATAATCAATATAGTGAAAATGGACATACTCCCAAAATTGTTACACAGATTCCATGCAATTCCAATTAAAATGCCATTAGTATACCTTATAGACCTAGAAAGAAACATTCCTAAAATTCATTTGCAACCAGAAGAGACCTAGAACAGCAAAACCAATCCTGGATAAAAAAAGGAAAGGCAGGAGGCATCACAATCCCTGACTTAAAATTATACTACAAAGGTACTGTGATAAAATTAGCATGGTACAGGAAAAAAAAAAGATGTGAGGATCAATGGAACAAATTAGAAGATGTAGACACAACTACAAGAACATTCAGCCACCTTATCTTTGACAAAGGGGCTAAACATGTTCATTGGTAGAAAGCTAGTCTCTTTAATAAATGGTGCTGGGAATACTGGCTTCTCAAATGCCAAAGGTTTAAACTGAAACACTAAATCTTCTAGAACAGAAAGCAGATAGAAACTTTAAAGACATATGGGTAGGTACAGAGTACAAGAACAAAGTTCAAACTGTATGGGAAATACTTCAAAGAATCAACAATTGGGATCTCATCCTTTTGAAAAGTTTCTGCACGTCAAAAGAAATCACTAACAGTATAAAAAGAAAACCCACGAAGTGGGAAACAGTGATAGCAGACTGTCCATCAGTCAAATGACTATCTAGAACATATGAAGAATTAAAAACAATCAGGCCCCAAAATTCAAAGACCCAATCCAAAAATGAGCAACTGAGATAAATATACATCTCAAAAATGAAGAGATATAAATAGCAATAAATATATTAAAAATGTTCAAAATCATTGCTCATTTGAGATACAAATTAAAACAATGCTGAGATATCATTATCATCTTATATCAGAAAGAATGGCTATCATCAAGTCAACCAATAACAAATGCTAGAGAAACTGTAGTGGCAAAAGAACCCTTCTCCACTCTTGGTGGGAGTACAGGCTGATACAACAATTATGGAACTCAGTATGGACATTCCTCAAAAAGCTCGGACTAGAGGTCCCATTCAAGCCAGCTTTTCCCCTCCTATGTATTTTTCAAAAGAAATAAAATCATCATACCAGAGTGATTTATGTGCACCCACGTATAGCAGCACAATTTGTCATAGCTAAATCCTGGAAACAACCTAAATGCTCATTAACTGAGAAATGGATAATAAAGGTATGGTATTTTTACACAATGGAGCATTATTCAGCTATTTTTTTAAAAAATCTGAGACTTTGGTAGACAAATGGATATACTTAGAGACTATATTGGTGAAATAAATCAGATCCACATGTGCAAATAACATATTATCCCACTAGTATGAGAACCTGAAAGGCTAATGAAAATCTAAAAGTTACAACAGGTACCATTAAGTATAATAACATAGTAGTGATGAACAGGGACACACTGTAGAAAGAATATAAATGCACAACAGATTTAGTTATATATGGGGCCAAGGTCTCTTTCTAAAGAGGGCATCCTGATTGTTCCATGACCTCCATCCCCAAGATGATACTAAATTTTTTACATTACCTGAAAAGCAATAAAACAGTAGACACAGATGACACACAAACTCCTGATGAATAAGGCATGAGAATGGGCAAAGACCTCCAAGACCTGGTGAAGATGTAGCACTACACCTCAAAACAAATCTCAGTGAATCTTTACAAAGTACTCTGTCTGTTCTTGTACTGTCTCCTTGTCCTCCCGCCTGCACTACATTTCAGATGTCACCAGGTAGCAACCAAAACAGGCTGCATTGCTATGTGCTATATGATGACACCCACATGCAGACAAACTAAAAGGTGTTTTGAACTGCAGTCCTGTGCTTTACGTCGACTGCGTCACAGGCCAATGCCATGGGCATTTCCAGGATACTAAATCAGCATAATTAGAACTAAGAATGCAAGTGCTTTTCTCAGTCAAGAAAATTTAGGGTGATTCAGGTGTTGCAGTCAATTTGAACTTGTGGAACATGTAACAAAGGTTCATGGTCATCTAGTCATCCACAGATATAAATCAGTGCAAAGGTAAAAATCTTCAAATTAACCATAGTAGACAGATATGCCTTCAGCTCTTTAATGTCAAGGAAATAGAATTACATAAATAGGCAAATAGGGATAGAAAGGAAGATGCTTACCCAAGGTCAAAAGTTAGAAAGGTTTCCAAAATCAGCATAATTAGTACTAGGAATGCAAGTGCTTTCTCAAGATCCTTGTACATGCTTGATGGCTTGTGTTCCAACTGCTTGAACCTGTCTAGCCAATAAAAATCTTTTATCCCATCCCTGTCATGGTGTTGCAAGCCAGATAGTATGGTAAGACTGGGGCACCTTTCAATAATAATAATGATATTCATATTCATATTGTTCTCTTCATTCAGTTGCTCTTGTGAACCTGATAAATACAACTCTCAAAACAGGAAACAATCTAAAGAGCAGTACGTTTTAGAGCACTTTTTGAAGAGTTGAAGTAGACATACTACTAAAGACAGGAAGGAAAAAATATAATCTACCCAAATAAATTTCAAAAGTAAATGTGTTGAAACTGCACAGCACATGCCTGATAAAGGCTTGGACTGACATTTTTGTGAGCATGGAATTGTTCAAAACTTCTCAATATACTTTTTTAAATCTGTGTTTGGTGACATATGTGTAATGCAACACAAAATCATAATAAAATACCAATCATCTCATATACTTTGTTGAATACAGTGCACTAAAAATAATTGCATGTGCACCACTGGTGTCCTGTTGCTGATAGATGAGGGATACATTACTCATGTCTGTCATCATGAGCAAGTATTGTGCCATATATCGCTAGTGTGCAAAAAGAGTAAAATAAAAAATGCAAAACACGGTTTGTATTGAATAATTTTCCTTTTATTCTTCAATACTAGAAACAAAAGAGCCTAGGGCATGATAAAAGGATTACTGTTAGTAAAGATAAATTACAGAATATATGTATTACATTAAAAGGAGATTTTGCTCAATTGTCCAGGCTGAGTGCTGAAACACTTCCTGTCACAGGCTCCCAAGTGCGTGAGAGCAAAGTGGTGAATAACCATGACTCACCAATTTTTCCTTTACGCAAGCACTGAAATTTTGGTAAATCATGATCAACAAAGAACCCCAATCTCAAAAGAAAAGAAAAGAACCTGTCTTAGTTACTTTTCTCTCATTTGTCTCAGGACAAAGTATCTGACATCCACCAATAAGGTAAGAAAGGTTAATTATTTAGTTCACAGTTCATGGAAGTTTCACTCCATAATCAGCTGGCTCTAAGGTAGAGTGGCACATGGCAGAGGGCAGCAAAACAGCAAGAGCAACTGTGGCAGCAGAGAGCAAGCAACTCTTCTGCCCCTATATTGTATTCAGGCTATCTGCCACAGGCCAGGTATAGCACTCATACCCATAATTCCTGCATTGGATCATGAATTAATCAGAAATTTTAGAAGGTCGTCACCCCATGACAGCATGAACCTTTGGATGGACAACTAGACACAAAACAAAATAGAACCCAATCTTAAACTGGCATAATGACTCATGCATGTTATCCCACCAGTTAATGAGGTACAAAAACTATTAAAATATCACACACCATGGTACCTTATAAAGAAATTTAAGGGTACATCGTTCAGAGCAAATTTCCAGAGTTCAGTTTCTCTGCAAAAAATAAAATAAAGTGTACCTTGAAATCTTTCATATCCTGGGGTAACCCCTTTCATTCTACTTCAAAGAGTGTGTCCATGAAATTTTTTACACCAAGGCCAGAGAGTTTTCTGATCTCAGATTTTGCCTTAAAAATGATTACATGAGGGCCAGCCAGACAGCTCAGTGGACTAAAGTGCTTGTTTAAGCAAAGCACAGCGGCCGGAGTTCAGCCAGGGTGCCATCCCTGGCTTGCCATGCACCCCCCAGGGGTGTGCTGAGAAGCCAACTGAGACTGGGTGTGGTGGCACACACTTGTAAACCCAGTGCTTGGGAAGCTGAAAACAGGAGGATCACTATGAATTCTACCAACATACTGATACCCTATAGACCCTGTACTAAATACATTACAAAAAATGATTACATGAACTCATCAGTGATAAAAGATTTTTATCTATTAACTCAATTCTATTCCTTTCTTCAAGCCTGTGACTTTTGAACAACTCAAAGATGAAGCAGGCACACAATTTCTCCTCTGTGCACAAAGAACAATCTCACATTGAGAAGACATCTTCAGTTTTGTAATCCCTAATATTGGCACCCTTTTTCATGCCAATATTTTCCACATTCTTTCCATTATCCTCTTACATCCTAAACAGAACTATTGCCTAACTATTGCTATCCCCGCACAACTTCTATTGGGAGCTTCTCCTTTATACAGTAATAGTTTTAAACTATAACTCTGAGATCATTTCAGTATTTAAACAATGTCTATGATTAGGCCAAGCTTTACAGCTATTAATTCAGAGATGACTCCCCTGTTTTTTTCAACTCATACAGATATTAGATAGATGATAGATAGATAGCAAGTACACTTTACCCTGCCCTTGATAACACTCTAACATCTACTCCATTGTTCTCAGAATTCTAAACTCTATGGCAGTTCTCACATAAACTGTGCGTACAGGTATCACCTAAATAAGTTAAGATTAGAAATTTCCCTTGCATTCCTCTGTATGGAACACGGGCGTTCACGGGGTGTTCAGCAACTGCTCCACCTATGTCACATCACTGCACTTCTCTCACTTCTCACGACCTATATCAACACCGATCATGAGTTTGGATATGTAGACATACTGGACATTTGGGGGATGGCTATAAATGTTTAAAACATAGAAATTAGAGGTGCTGTGACTATGAGTCTCTGCATCATGGATATTTATATACTTCAGATCACACACACACACACACCCCAGGTCTGCTGCTGGCAAGAAAAAGGGGACCTCGCTCACCACAGCTGCACAAACTGATGGACACGCGAGGGCAGCAGTGGTGAGGTAACACTGAGGACAGGGATCTGGGGAGCCAGAACTACTCTTGCCTCAGGTATGGGCAAAAGGAACCGAGGCTGACTCACTAGATGACCCCAGGGTCTGAAGCTGAGCACAGAGGCTCAAGCCACCAGAATTGGTTCTATTTCTCACTGGTATCGCCAGGTTCCACCCCCATTTTAAGGCTCCCATCCCACAACGTCACCATTACGTGGCCTGAGGTTTCCCAGGTTCTCTGTGAAGCAGGTCACGGCGAATACAAGCCACAAAACGGAGTCTGAAAAGCACTCTCTTGCCAGTATTGTGCTTTAGACACACAACTGACGCCATAACACAGGAAGAGGCGGCCTACCTTGGCCCACTTGATTGGACAGTTTGTGTAGCCCGCCCCTTGATCACTGATTGGCTCCTGTTCTATTACCCTCCCTCAGAGGCATGGATGGGACAGAAAACAAACTCGTGCCTGCAGGAGTGGATTTATAATGAAAGACTTTAGTACAGAGACTTATGGGCTAGGCTGTCTTCTGCAATGGGGATCTCGCCCTCAGGGATACTTGCATTTAAGGGCTTTATCTCTACCTTTTCAGTGCTGCACCTGTTTTCTTAAAGGATTCAGTGGGCTCTTCCTGTAAATATATTCGCATATGTGTTCACAAGGATTCATGTTCTGTATTCTAGGGAAAAATCAATCCTCTGATTCAGGAAACATACTGAGCCCAGGGATGGTCAGGACACAATGTTATAGAGAGAAGGTATGCTATTTGAGAGGTGAATATTTTGGACAGATGGCTGCTTTTAAAGACTGTGACACATAGGCCTGGGAGACACATAGGCTCAGTAGAATAAGCGCTTCCCTGTCAAGTGCAAGGGTCTGAGTTCAATCCCCGGTTCATCCCGGTTCCGCCAAAAAACAGAAAGTGTGACACTTATCTGTATCCATTTATTCATTGTCAGCCTAGGTTAATATAATGCCCACAAAGGCAGCACAATTACTGTGCAAACTGGAGTTAAGTGACAGCAATGATCTACAAAAGAGTAAAGACAAAAGAAAACGTTTCAACTCAGACAAGCTTGCTACTCATCCAGTCATAAAATCCTGAATTCTGAAAGCATATTGCCATGCATGAGGTCACAATGACTGCTGAAATGGAGCTATATTTCCTCATCCACTAAACCATTTCCTTATGATGAGTCAGGGGCACCAAAGGACTTCAAACCCGAGGTTTCCCAGGCCCTATAATTCCTCACAGTTTGAAACTTTGCCTCTTCAGGACCTTAATATATTGCCTTAAGCTATGTGATACACTTGTTTATGACTTGACTTGTTTGGCTTAAGAGATATGTAGGATATTAGCAAAATATACCTTCAGGTGTGTCTTGTGGAGTCAGGTGAGTCTGATGGACCAACTCTTGTCCTGGGATCCTTACTCTCAGCCTCCATACTGCACTTTGGCTTCTTGATCTCATAAAGTACTTACCTTGTTTACTTCACTTCTGTTTGCCAAGATATTTCTGCACTGGAAGCAGTCAAACCCAGGCTACATCCTCCGAAACAATGCAACAAAATAAGTGTATTTTTCTTTCGTTCTGTATGTCAGTTATTTCGTATCAGTAACTAACTAAATAAACAAATAAATATCTAATACTATTCGGTTAGGTGCATGCCCTAAATAAACTCAAATGCATAAATTCATTCTTCAAATAATTATGTAAATAAGTTTTCTGTGGTTAGTTTTCATTTTTTATATATACATATTTCACTGTGACTCCAGAATTTCTTGGCATATCAAAATGTCTTCTTTCCTCTACAATCTGTGCTCCATGCAGGGCCAGCCACATAGCTCAGCAAATTAAAATGCCTGCTTAGGTAGACAGGACTGGGATTCATTCTCCATCAGGCCATGCAGGCCCCACCCCCAGGGCCAAGAGATAGCAATTGAGACTGGGTGTGGTTGTGCCAGCCTGATAGCCCAGCTCTTGGGATGCTGAAAACTGGAGAATCACTACATAGGGAGACCCTGTAGACTCTGTACTAAATTAAAAAAAAAAAATCATAATTGAGTAACAGCTGAAGAAAGCCAGGCCTCAAGGGAAAGATACAATGCCTAGGTCTTTGTGCCTCCTAAACGAATAAACAGTAACTTGAACATATACTGTAATTACTGCTACCTCCTCCAGTAAATCCAGATAGGTGTCAGTCACCCAGGTCAGTGACCAAATGAGCTGAACTCATCCCTTCCCTGCAGTGTCTTTGCTCTTTCCATGTACCCTTGCCACATGACTTATTTGCCTGCTGATTAATTAGATAAGCAGCTAAAATTCTGTATGCTGATTGTTGACTTGGCAAGAGACACGATGTGTAAACTATTCATTCTTATGGACTTACTATTCAGACGCTTAGAACACTGATAAAACAGAATAAATGCTTCTTTCAACACAGAGGTAAGAAGCCAGAGATATAGCTTAGTTGCACAATAACTGCCTGACAAGCATAAGGTCTTGAGTTAGAATCCCAGTACCAAAACAATCCCCAAAAACAAAACAAAAATCAATCAAGAGTGAATGTTTACAAAATAAACTACTACAACATGAGATTTTCCTTCAATCCTTAAGTACAAATATTATATAGGTTGTAATAGAGAAAATTCACAAATTTTTCAGGAGACATAAATACAACTCTGGTATTTTTTGTTGTTATTTGCTACAATGCAGGACATGGATTCCAAAATGCCATTCCTATGAAGCATGCTTTCCACCAGTGAGGAACATCCCCTCACCTCCTCCATGTATTTATATGCAAAATACATTATTAAAGAAGTATATATATCAAAATCACATCATTAAATAAGGGTAACAATTAGACACAAATGTAAGTGTAGGTACTAGCCTATGAGCTGTCCTGACCAGGTTGTAAACATAGATGAGAAAAGAAAAAGATACAGAATTAATTTACAATGTGGTGGTTAGGGGACACTTGCCTCTCACAAACAAACAGCCCTGGACCTTTGATTTGCCTTGCTTTTATTTGACTAGACATGGGATCCAGCAATTACAGTAGCACAAGAGCTATCAGCCTCCTATTGTGGGGAGTATATGCCCAGGTAAGCAAAATGTTCTCAGCTATGTTGACTTTTCCCTGAAGCTGCAATGTGATAGTATTCTGGCTCTTCTGTGAAAGGCCAGCAGCTGTGCTTTCTCTCTTTCATGTCCACAGGGAAAGCCAATAGGCCCAGATACTTATTATCTGGTCTCTTAAGTATAAGTATTGCACATTAAATTCTTAATAAAATTATTGATTTCAATATTCAATTTTAAGTAAATCCATTAAAAAAAAAAACTCATCAGTAACAACAACAACAACAACAAAAAAAAAAAAAACCAGGGAGCCAGGGATATAGCTCAATGGCACATCACCTGCCTGGCAAGCACAAGGTATTGAGTTCAATTCCCAGTACCTACAAAAAAAAAATCATTAATGTAATAGGAGTTACACTCTTTTTTTTTAACTTTTATTTATTTATTATTTTTATTTTTGTTTGATTGAAGTACAAATATCAATGAAATAGTTTTAAGATACCTTGACAAGATAGATTTGATAAATTAAAAACATTGCACAGTTTTCATAATATTTTGGTATCATAGAAGGTGCATAAATGATATTATACTTACAGACATTATTATACTGTATGTCTCATCAGTAAATTAAGAGAGTGTACCTCTTTGCGTATCTTATTTTTTATACCTGAACTACATCAAAGATTCAATAATTAATACTTTCTACCTTGTTATTTTCCTAGGAGTTACACTCTTGGAAAAGATAAATAGTGATCAATAAGTAGAATGTGAAGATAACAAAACACAAGATGAAAACTATGCAATAACTCTAAAGATCATGATTACTTATTTTTAGATGGAAGGTCTTTCTATTTTGCCTGAGTTCATCATGAACTGAGGACCTATTTCAATTGCTTCACAGCTGATGGGATTTCTGATGTAAACCACTGCACCAAAAAAGACATTTAAGAAGGGAAAAGTATACAAATTTTATTTTATATATAAATTTTAAATGTTACAAGAAAAATAGGAATCTTGGAGGCTCAAAGAAGCTATCAAAAAGCAAATAAAATGGCATTTATAAATGTGCCTTAATTAATTCCCATTATGTTTATTTATGTGTTCCATGATCTTTTTTAATGGAGAAAAAAGTATTTAGAATTAGCCACCTAGACTCAGTTTAAATGATCCCAATTTTGTTGGTAACATCCAATGCATCATAATCTAGAGCCACTCAAGCATATGCCTTCTTCTCTTCATCAAAGAGAATACCTTAATCAGACATGATTAAGGTATTGACCTTGACCACATTGATGTTATAGCGCTTCTTCACAGTTTGTTTGATCTGGTGCTTATTGGCTTTGATATCCACAGTGAACATGAGTGTGCTGTTGTCCTTTATCTTTTTCATGGCTGACTCCCATGGTCAGGAGGAACTTGACGTTGGCATAGTGGTCAAGCTTGTTTCTCCCGGGGGAGCTTTTCTGAAAGTATGTGGTCTGCCTCCAGAGCCATAGTGTCTTGGCACAGTGGAAGGTAGTTGACATTCATATCTTCTTTTTGTGGCTGTGGATTCTTTTCAGCACTGCTTTGTTGGCCTTCAAAACTTTTGTTTTGGCTTCAGCTTTGGGAAGGATGGGGGCTTCCTTTTTTGCCTGGGGCATCATCTTGTGGTCCTTGAAATTTTTAAGAAATACTAGCTAGGTAGTCACACTGGTCTGTAATGCAAGCCATTCAGGAAGATTAGAAAAAAGGATAGTAAGTTAGAGTATACCCTGGAAAGATTAAAGAGACCCTATTCAACAACAACGAAAAATAAAAATACAACATGCAGGGTATATAGCTAAGAGGTACATCACTTTTCTGTCATTCACAAAGCCTTGATCTTAAATTAACATCTAGTATATGTTCATTATATAACTATATAGCCAGCTCCTGTGGTTAAAAATACCAAATTAATAGTTACCACTGTTAGTTGCTAGGCTATGCTGGATGATATTGTTATGGCTAATTTTACTACTTTAACCAAGATGTCATACATGCTGTAATCAGTTTCTCTCCCTTCTATGACAACACTATGATTTCCTGGGGTAATAACCATCACTACAGTTCAGTTCAAAAGAATGGGAGTTCAGAGCCAAAGAGAGAGCAACCTCATATCTTTAATGAATGGTTCTTAGGATAGACACAATTACCAATACCACTTACACCTATAAGGTATCTCTAAGGAACAGGCATCTATTAGTAAAGTCATAATACTAGTGATAAATTTATCTACCATAACAAATCTACAAGCACCAACATAGAAAAAAAATGAAATAAGCCCAAAGCAGAAAATGACAAAATGCATAAGCAAAATAAAACCCTAGACCTCCAGCCCATCAGGACAAATACAGAGCACAGTAAAATAGAAGAAATCAGAAGCCATACACTGGAACTTTCTGAAACTATACCAGAATAAACAAAAACAACAAAAAAATATTGACATGACTGTAGAGGAAAATAATCTCTCAGGTAAGAAAAGATATGATGATCAAAATGAAAAATATGCCAAACCAATCTAGAGAAGCTACAGTGAGGGGAAACAGATGAACTTAGGAACATAATGGAAACCATGAATGCCCAACATAGCAAAGAAATGGAAGCCAGAAAACAGATCCAGACATATAGGAAATCAAAAATTTCACTGAAAGACTGAATGAAGGCAAAGATAGAAAATATCAAATTTAGAAGACAAGATTGTGGTTAGTCACCAGGAAGGAAAAGAAGTCTTAAAAATAACAGGAACCATGAAAAAATCAATCCAACAGCTACAAGAGGAAGCAAAGACAAAAAACACAAGATTGTTCAGAGTCAATGAGAAAGCTGGAGACAGTGCAAATGTCATATACCAACTTCTTCACAGAAATAATGTCCCAAATTGCAAAAAATGACCCAAATATGGATAAAGAAGTGGATGTACAAATAAGCAAAGCATATTGAACCCCAAATAGCCATGATCAAAATAAATCTATGCCAAGTCATATAAGATTCCATAAATTCAGGACAAGAAAAGATCTTTTTTCTTTGTCTTTTTGAGACAGGCTTTCACTATGCAGTTCAAGCTGGCCTTGAACTTACTTTGTTGCCCAGGCTGCCTCAAACTCTGAGCAATCTTTCCAAGTGCTGGGATTACAGGCATTTACCACCATGTCCCACCCTAAAAATAGAAATATTAAGAGCAGTTAAAGAAAATAAATCACCTATCAAGGAAAACCTATTAGATTCACAGCAGGTTTCTCAGCACAAACTCTTAAGGAGAACATGAAGTGGGGTACTTGAAGTCTAAAAGAAAATAATCTCGGGGCGGGGGAGATGGCTCAGTAGAATAAGTGCTTCCCTGGCAAGTGCAAGGGCCTGAGTTCAATCCCTGGTTCTGAAAAAAAAAAAAAAAAAAACTCTAACCCAGGCTAATGTACCCGGAAAAATTATCTTTCAGAATTAATGGAGAAATAAAATACTTCCATAAAAAAAACAGCTGAAGAAATTCATGCTACCACATAAGCTATCTCATATGCTTCTAAGGATATTCTAGAAAGCAATGAGGAAGACCACAATTCCAAGAAAACCAATAGAAAGAAGCCACCTGGCAAGGTAGCAATTAAACAGAATGGAAAGACAGGATATTAACAGCAAGAAAATAATACGGCAAGAATAACCCAATACATTCCAGTAAATGGTCTTATATATCAATGGAAATGGTCTCCAGTCACCCATCAAAAGAAACAGCCAGGCAGAATGGATCAAGAAGCAAGATCTAGGGCTGGCCTGATAGCTCAGCAGACTAAAGCTCCTGCTTAGGCAGAGCTCAGCAGCTGAGGGTGACTGCAATCCCAGCACCTGGGAGCTGAAAACAGGAGGATTACTACAAGTCTGATCTATGGAGACTCTATAGACCCTGTATTAAGTCACAAACTCTACAAGCCACCCCATGACTCATGACTCAAACCATAAAAAAAGGAATAGCAGTAAATTCTCACATCAGAAAAATAGAATAAGATCAAATAAATAACCTAATGTTAAATCTCAACCTTCTAGAAAAAGAAGACAAATCAAATGCAAAGCTCAAATGAAGGAGAAACTTATAAACAGCAGAAATTAATGCAACTGAGACTAAGAAAACAATATAAACAATCAATGAATCAAAGAGTTGGCTTTTTGAAAGAATAAATAAAGTGACAAAGCCTTAGCCAATTGTTTCAATAAGAGTTTTACTAGAGAAACAGATATAATACAAATAACAGATATAACACAAGATGTATCAGTCACAGAGTCAGAAGAGGAAGTGTGCAGAGAGCATCTGCATACCCCAGACTGAGGGATTCAGTCCCAAAGTCTGAAGTCAGTGTTCCATTGCTAGCTGTTGGGTCTGCAACAGAAGGCTGAAGAATCTTCAATGGATTCCAGCTGAAGGATCCAAACTGGAGGCCAAAAAGTCTGTGCTGGAAGCCAGGAGATGAAGTCCAAGCTGATTGCAAAGACTTCCTGCTACTCTGAGGAAGCAGAATGCAAAATCCTCCCTCAACCCCTTTATATCCTCTTTTTGTGCTCAGTCAGTTATTCTTGGGCAGGACCCTCAAAGCCCAAAGTGTGGAACCAACACAATGTGTCTGTCACCTCTCAATCCAGCCAAGTTGACACAATGTATCGACCACTACACCAACCTTATCAAAAAGAGGAAAGATAAAACTCAAATTTACACAAGTTAGACTGAAAAAGGTAAAATCACAATGGATCCTGTAGAAATCCAGAAACTCATCAATACATGCAATGAGAAAATCCAGAAGAAAGATTCCCAGATACATATGAACTTACAAAATTGAATCAAAAAGATATAAAAATTCTAAGTAACTCAATGTCAGTCAATGAAATTGCAAATACAATGAAAAACTTTCCACCAAAGAAAAGCCCATGTCCTGATGTATTCACTGCTGAACTCTGCAAGAAATCTAGAGAAGATGTGCCACTACTAAAGAAACTGTTTAAAATCAAAAGAATTTTGATTTTAAGGCAATATTCTCAAAGTTATTCCTGGAAGCAAGTATCAAAGCCCGAGAAGGGGAAGTGTAGGAAGGTGGCGGTGCAGGCAGGCACCTGGGTGAAGCGGAGGCCGGAGCCGGCCAGCTGTGGTGGGAGACCCTCTCCTTGGCGCTCTCTGAAGTGTGCTCCCTGATGTTCCAGGGAGCCAGGTCCCATGGGCTCACTGAGCAGTGCCACCCTGGGAGAGCCCGACTCCCGCAGGAGCCAGGTCCCTGGGTGGGGCTCTTGGTCCAGAGGCCCAAGGCGGGAGGTGATGCGCGGGCCCCGGGTTCTGTTACTGCTGGGGCAGCAGCAAATACAAGCAGAGCAACCGGGCCTTGTGCTACTGCCATCGGGACTCGGAAACAGAAGAGGAGGAGGAAGGCGACAAGCAGCAGCAGCTCCTTGACACCCCTCTAAAGAAGAAATTAAAGAGTACATCCAAACATATTTATCAAACATTGTTTTTGAATTGTGAAAATAGTGACATGAAGATTTGTGCTTTAGGAGAACAGAGCTCACATAAAATTATGTCAATCAAACTACTTCTCTAATATGTTCAGTACTTCTTGGAAAGAATCTAGCATGAATATTACTGAACTGGAGATTCCTGACCAGAATATTGATATAGAAGCACTACAAGTTGCTTTTGGGTCACTATATCGTGATGACATCCTAATAAAGCCCAGTCGAGTCACTGCTATTTTGGCAGCAGCTTGTATGCTACAGTTGGATGGTTTAATACAACAGTGTGGCAAGCAACGAAATAAACAATTAATGTGAAAACTTATGTGGCCATTACACATCAGCTGGGACCTATGGATTAGATTCTGTAAAGAAAAATATCAATGTCATGACACAGCTCATTAGTTCATCTAACTTATTTGTGATGCAAGTGGAGATAGATGTATACATATCTCTAAAAAAAGTAGATGTTCCTTCAATTTGTGCCTTCTTGGAATGGATCTTTAAAACAGCTTTTGACAGAAACAGATGTCTGGTTTTCTAAGCGAAAAAAGGAGTTTGAAAGTATGGCCTTCCTTGAAACTGGACAAAGGAAACCATTCATGTCAGTGTTTAAGCATTTAAGGCTACAGTATATCATTAGTAATCTGGCTTCTGCAAGGATTATTGAGCAAGATTCTTAAGTGCCTTCAGGATAACTGTCTTCTGTGTATAAACAGCAGTGGCTTGCTATGCTGTGGACAGAACAGGACAGTGAAGTGGGGCCTCAAGAAATCAATAAAGAAGAACTAGAGGGAAATAGCATGAGGTATGGTAGAAAACTTGAAAAGATGGTGAATACTGCTGGCAGTGGACAGGTTTTAACTTCAGCTTTGACCTACTTGTAACTTATACCAATTGGTACATCATTTTTAAACATAATACACTGAATCAGCCATGCAGTAGATCTATCAGTTTACAACCTCAAAGGAGCATAGCATTTTGAGTTCATTTGACTTCTTTTGATAGTAGTGGAAAACTAATATGTAGTAGAACAACTAGCTATCAGATACTTACACTTGAATAGGGCCAGGAACAAGTGGTGATGAATTTAGACAGTAGGCTTCTGAACTTCCCTTTGTATATCTGCTGTAACTTCATATATATATATATATATATATATATATATATATATATATCACAAAAAAAAGACCTGAAAAGGATCACCACCCAGAAAATCCAAAACATTGAGGATCTCATCCATTGAAAACAGCAGCACTTTGAAAAATTTTTAGGTCCATCTTAACTGCCCTGCTGATATTCCTATCTGAGGTGACTAACAATGACAAAGGCCTTATGAACTATACAGACAATACAGAAGATATTCTTACCCTCGTTACATTTCTATGCATATATATGAAAGCATTTTAAAACCAAAAAAATATGTCAAAACATGCAAGCTGTCAACTCATGATTTTAATTTAGCATTAGAAGAAATGTGCTGTAGTTAAATTTCATTGTTTCAACAAAATACATTATCTTAAATTTTGAGCCTGCCTAGCATTAATGAATTTCATTTATCTGTAATTTACTTTTATTTTGCTGAAAGAATGCTGAAGAAATACTTTGAAGAACAAATTGTAAATATTCTTTCAGTTGGCTATATGTGGGGATACAAAGAAAGCCAAGGCAGATGGCGATGTTACTAGCCCCAGCTTCTGTTACTGCTGGGGCAGCCGCAAATGCAAGAGGAGCATTTTTATTCATCCACTTAGTCCAGTATTTTTCCAGTCTCTACCTGTCTTTTAATCATTAAATACTTTTGTCATGGTTTTGGGAGACTAAACTGAGGAATTTTATTTTTTATCTTAAGCATTTTCATGTTTCTTTTCAAATTTAGGTTTACTAGGCTTTTAACAACAACAAAAATCATCTTTAGGCCTTCAAATGTACTTGAATGAGGGAAAAACCAACTTGATTTGAGAACATTCCTTTGCCTTATGTGGTCTCATCTTTAACATTCTATATACCTTTGTTATTTGGTTATGAATTACTTATGTATCAAATATTATATTTTAAATATTTTCATGTTCTCTGATCTTAGAACTATGTTTAAATTTCAATTGGGAATCCCATTTCCTACTTCAGCTCAGGACTTTATAACCTCTGAATGGAGTACCTTTCTTTAAGTTGTACATATTAATAGAAATTTCATAGTAAATGCACATAAGGTTGGAGGATCTAATATTGAAGCCGATAATAAAGCGCTAATGTAAAACAGAACTTAATTTCGTCAAAAATGAGATGTATACTGTCATGATTTACAAAAAAAAAGCCTGAAAAGGACCCAGCAGAAAAGTGGAAAGACCAGTGTCACTAATGAACATAGGTGCAAAAATCCTCAGTAAGATACTGACAAATATAATGCAGAAAAACATCAAGAAGATTATTCACCATAAATAAATGAGGGATGATTTAACACATTCAAATCAATAAACGTAACATACATTACCAACAGAGTCAAAGACAAAAATCACATGATCATCTCAATACATGCAGAAAAAACATTTGACAAAGTCTAATGCCCATTCATGATAAAACCCTTCAGACAATTATGCTAGATGGTCTTTACCTTAATCTGATAAAAATCCATCTATGACAAAGCAATACTCAACAACATAATAAACAATCAAAAACTGAGAACTTTTACTCTAAAATCAGGAACAAAGATGTCCACTCACCACTCCCATTTAATGTACTTCTGGAAATAATAACAGGAACAATTAGACAAGAAAAAGCAACAAAAGGAATAAGAATAGGATAGAAAGAAATTATCAATATTTGCAGATAACATGATACTCTATGGTGAAGAACCCAAAAGCTCCACCAAAAGACTTTTATATTTAATAACCAAATTCTGTAGCATAGCTGGATACAAAGTTAACATTTGAAAATCAGTAGCATTCCTGTACAAAAACAACAAACTCACTTTACAGAGAAACTAGGGAAATCACACGCTTCACAATAGCACCCAAAAAAAGATAAATACTTCTCTACATTTTTCTGTATTCAAAACAGTTATGGCTGCCGTGCCCACTCAGGTCTTTTCTGCAACCATGCTTACCCTGGCACACTGTAGCTGTGTTTTTCAGATAAAGAGATTGATGCATTTACTTGTGATGTAGGGTGCTGTAACCTGATATATTTTGAAATCCATGTTCTTCCTTCAGCCTATGCAGGCTCCATAAGGCTTATAAGCTGCACGATTTTTCCTGGATCATTTGCAAAGTACTACATCCAAGAGACCTGAGAGAATGAGTTCACCATTCAAAGCCTTGGAGCCTATGCAGCTGCTAGGAAGGTACAATCTTCTGGGTCATTTGTGCGCTGGGCCACTGTGATAAGAATGAATAATGTGCATTCAGAGTGGTGATAGCATTAGCATAATAATGACACCACCATCACTTCCACCTTATTGTCCTGCCATCCTCATTTTCTGATTGTCACTCTTCACCTTTTACCTTTCCACCAGCAAGGCCATGGTGGGAGCAGTCTAAATACCACCAGCTCAGGGCAGTGTGACCGTGCTTGCCACAATCCACATTCTACTTCTATTGTGTAGTCACTAGTGTCTCAGAGTTCCAGCATCAAGAGCAGCAAGTAGGGAAAGAAGAAACCCAGTTCATGACAGGACCTAGTCTTCACATGCAGAGCTTCTAGGGACAGGATGTATACTGGTAGAAAGGGGTGGTCAATAGTGCACTTAAGTACACTGTATGTAGTCAGCACTGGGCTTAAGTCCACTGAGACCTGGAGAAGAGGAGGGCTGGCCTGTGTTAGGGTTATCAGAAAAGGAATGCTGTGGGACTGGGCTTGAGTGGGCACTAAGATGACCAAACTCTGGTTGGGCTTTGGGAATTGACACTGAAGCACAGGCCAGAGGAGTCCCTACAGTCCCCTCATGTCTTCCAGACACTTGAGTTGACCATGCCCTTCCAGACAACAGAAAGGTTTTTTCTTGACCACCAAGTAGAATGTAAAAAAAGAAAAATATCTGTTACATGAAAGTTTTTACTAAATTCATCATGAATTGGGAAAAGCCTCATTCTTTTTAAAGCAAAAGTGGGAAAGTGCCAGGTGGGAGTGGGCTTTAATCCAAAGAACATTTTCTTATGTTAGGACACAAATTATAAACATCCCTATTATTTCCAATATAGTATGGAACCTACAGAATTATGAGACTTCTTAAACTCTCTACTAGCTTTGCCAGCTTCTATTGAACCAGAAGTTTTACACTTGGAGTATAGTGGTCTATATAAATCAATTTTTCAGGAAATCACTCCTACCTGGAAAGAAGAAAATAAAGCCCTGCATGGGCTTCTTGTGTGGGCCACTACCTCTGTCACACAAGCAGTGCCATCTATGCCTAGATGCTTCTCCTGGGCTTCCTGAACAAAACACCACAATGTAGGTGGCTTAAAACTATTGAATTAGGGGCTGGGGACATGGCTCAGTGGAATAAGCACTTCCCTGACAAGTGCAAGGGCCTGAGTTCAATCCCCGGTTCCGCAAAAAAAAAAAAAAAAAAAAAAAAAAAAAAAAAAAAAAAAAAAAAAAAAAAAAAAAAAAAAAAAAAAAAAAAAAAAAAAAAAAAAA
>PVKA01021280.1:0-30343 GCA_004027165.1 Ctenomys sociabilis | reverse complement strand
GGTCTCTGAGCGTGCCTAAGCAGGTGCTTAGTGTGCTGAGCTATTTCGCTGACCCAGATCTTGCTTCTTAATCCATTCTGCCAGTTTTTTTCTTTTGATTGGTGAGTTGAAACCATTTACATAGATAGTTATAACTGATAGGTAGTAGCTTTTTTTTATTTTTAGCTTTGTTTCCATGTTGTTTCTTCTTGGTCTTTCAGGTCTGTTTAATTGCTTGCCATGCCTGATGGCCTCTATTGGTGTTCTTGTGTTTCTCATCTTTTGTTATCTCTTCCTAATATGTCTTTCAGAGCATTCTGTAGAACTGGCTTGCTGGCCATAAATTTCTTAAGTAACTCCCTGTCATGGAAGTATCTTATTTCTCTATCAGTTTTTTTTTTTTTTTTTTTTTTTTTTTTTTTTTTTTTTTTTTTTTTTTTTTTTTTTTTTTTTTTTTTTTTTTTTTTTTTTTTTTTTTTTTTTTTTTTTTTTTTTTTTTTTTTTTTTTTTTTTTTTTTTTTTTTTTTTTTTTTTTTTTTTTTTTTTTTTTATATTTTAGGGAAGGGTCTACAGGGTGTTCAGGGTCTCACTACTAGATAGGACTCATAGTGATCCACCTGTTTACAGCCACCCAAGAGCTGGGATTACAGGGGTGTGCCACCATGTCCAATCTCAATTGTGCTCTCAGAGCACCCTGGGGGTAAGGCTGGCCTGCAGGGCAGCGGGGATCAAACCCCTGGTCCCTATGGCTGCTTCCAGGCGCTTTAATCCACTGAGTTATTTGGCCAGCTCTAGTTGTTTTATTTTTAATACTGAGAATAAAAAGTATATATTTAGAATTAGCCAGCTGGACTCAGTTTAGATGGTCCCAATTTTTTAGCAACATTCAGTGCATCATAATCAGGAGCCAGTCAAGCATATGCCTTCTTCTCTCCATCAGGTCTGATTAGGGTATTGACTTTGGCAATATTAATGTCATAGAGCTTCTTCACAGCTTGTTTAATTTGGTGCTTATTGGCTTTGACATGCACAATGAACACAAGTGTGTTGTTGTCCTTGATCTTTTTCATGGCTGACTCTGTGGTCAGGGGAACTTGATGATGGCATGGTGGTCAAGATTGTTTTTCCTGGGGGCACTCTTCTGAGAGTATTTGGTCTGCTTCCGGAGCCACAGTATCTTGGGACTGTGGAAGGTGGGTGATATTTGTATTTTCTTCTTTTTGTGGCTGTAGATGCCTTTCAGCATGACCTCCTTGGCCTTCAAAGCTTTTGCTTTGGCTTTAGCTTTGGGAGGGGCAGAGACTTCCTTCTTCACCTTTGGCGCCATCTAGGTAAAAGGGCTCCCTCCATCAGTTTTGAAAGATAGTTTTGCAGGGTATGTCAGTCTGGATTGAAGATAGCTTTCCTTTAGGGCTTGAAATACTTAACTCCAAACTCCTTGATTTTAGGGTTTGTGTTGTGAAGTCTGTTGTGATTCTTATGGCATTTCCTTTTTGGGAAATACATTTCTTTTCTCTAGCTGCTTTCAGTATTTTGTTCTTGTGCTGAGTATAATCTTGTTTTGTTTTGTTTTTTGGGATACCAGGGATTGAACTCAGGACCTTGTGCTTGGCAGGCAAGCACTTATTCCACTGAGCTATCTCCCCGGCCCCTAATCTTGATTATTATATGCTGTGCCGTGGTGTGGACTTATTTTGGTCATGGTGTCTGCCTGGCAAGTGCAAGTCCTCAGTTTGATCCTCAGTAACCCCCCTCCCCACAAAAAGAAAACATAATACGCATAACCAAGTAGGATTCATCCCAGGGATGCAAGGATGGTTCAGCATATGTAAATCAATAAATGTAATGCACCATATTAATAAAACCAAGGACAAAAACTGCATCATCTCATTAGATGCAGAAAAAGTTTTTGACAAAGTCCAACACTTGCTCATGATAAAAACCCTATAGAAAATAGGAATACATTTGTTTTTCTTAATCTGATAAAAGCCATCTAGGACCAACCAAAAGCCAACATCATACTAAATGGACAAAACTGCAAGCTTTCACTCTAAACTCAGGAACAAGACAAGGTTATCTATTATCACCACTACTGTTCAATACAGTTCTTAAAACCACTAGACAATTATTTATACTATTTTTTTTTTTTTTTTTTTGTATTTTAGGGAAAGGTCTACAGCGTGTTCAGGGTCTCACTACTAGATTGGACTTCTAGTGAACTGCCTGTTTATAGCCTCCCAAGAGCTGGGATTACAGGGATGCGCCACCACACCCTGTCTCAGTTGCCATCTCATTGTGCCCTAGGGGTGGGGTTGGCATGGCAGGCCCAGGATTGAATCCCTGGACCCTGGACCTGCTTATAGGCACTTTAATCTGATGAGCTATGTGGCCCACCCTTATTTATACTACTTTGAAGTTAATACTCAATGTATTAACCACGATTACTCTCCTATTACCTTGTTTTGAGTTTTTTTGTACTGGGAATTGAACTCAGAATCTTGCTAGGTAGATGCTTGTGACACTGAGCTACATCCCCAGCCTTTGTTTTGAAGTTTTTCTATTATTGTTTTTCTCTTTAAAAATTAAAAAAAAACAAACCAAAAACTTGTACTCTTTTATTTGGGGGGGAGGGAAAGTTCAGGAACTTCAAGAAAGAAAATAATCCATAATTATTATTATTTTTTAAATGTATTTTCGTAGTCTCCAGGGTCTCACAACAAAGATCAGACTCGCAATAATCCTCTTGTTTTCAGCTTCCCAAGTGCTGGGATTATAGGCTTGTGGCACCACGCCCAGTCTCTTTTATTTTATAATTTTATTTTATTGAAGAACAAATAGCAATGAGACACATCCAGTCTTAGTTGCCCTCTCAATGTGCTTCAATGGCAGGGCCGGCAGCAACATGGTGCTCTGGGGTTCAGACCCCTGGTCTCTGTGCCTGCCTAAGTAGGCGTATTAGTCCTTCTTGAAGTCCAGTGCGCAATCCATTGCGCCACAGAGCCACATACATTAAGTCCCTCTTAATTCTTAAAATCCAGAAAGTCAGTTCTTTGTTTTCTGACTTCCTCACATGTATATAAGTAGCAATTTTTTTGTAATCTCTACTAAGTCGTGCATATATTTCTATACCGTATCTATTCCTATTACTTTGTCACTCTTTAATGTCCTTTCTTTGCTTTCCTATTATTCATAGGTACCTAGTAGTTTTTTTTTATGTATTTGGTACAGGGTCTCACTACATAGATCCAACTTGTAGTGATTCTCCTGTTTTCAGCCTCCCAAGTGCTGTGCAGGTGCATGCCATCATTGTCTCAGTGTGCCCCGGAGGGAGGGCCAGCATGGCATACCAGTGATCAACCCCCAGCCACTGTACTCTGCCTAAGCAGGCACTTTAGTCCACTGAGCTATATGGCAGGCCCTGCAATTTCTTAACTATACCTGAGTAACTATTTCTACATCATACCTATTATTATTTTAAATACGCATCAAAGAGCTTTAATAAAGCATTTCATATCCAGAAATCACACAGTGTCTATTAAGAATTTTATAAAAGGAAATATAGGAGTATAAACATTCAAGAAAGGAGAAAACAGCAGGGATAACAAAAAAGTTTACAGAGGACATAAGAGGCAATGTAAACTTTGTGTTAAAAAGTTGAATAAGGGTTTCAGTTACGGGAAATGTCACTGAAAGAGAAAGTATCTTTCAGAAAACAGTTTACTGTGTCCTTGTGTTTCAGGTTTGTTCTGAGTGGGCTGAGGGTCAGCTGGGGTTGCATTTTACTTCTGTGTCTTGTCATTTTGTATTTTCTCTTTTGTTTTCCATCTTAATGCTTGCCCATTTCTTATAATTGATAGCTTTATCATTCGTATTAAGGCTTCCCTAGGAAATGTCTGTTCTCAGCAATGTCCTCTTAGATATAGATAGTTCTTTATAGATATTCCAAGAACCTACCTACCCAATTTTTAAAGTATGCACAGGTAGTATTTGGGTCAGCACCTAGTCTTTTCATACTGTACTATGATAATGTTTATGACCCTATACATATAGGGTTATCATTAAAGTGTGAAAAACTGATTATATCATGCATGACATCCTGGCAAAATAGAACAGTTAGTAATACCAATAGTTTCAAGTATAGCTTAACTACTGACAAACTATGGTAACCATTTACCTGGTACCTCCAACCACAGGAGCAAACTGAAGTTATATAACGAAAACTATCATATACCATTTATTTGTATTCAGTGGTTTTCTCCCTAGTGGAGTGATTTCACCCTGCTGCTGGGGGCAGGGAAGGGATTAAGATGGATAGGGGACAGGGTAAAGTGATGAATGAGGTCAGATATAGTAGAATGAAGTCTGGAGGTGAACTGATGATTATCCAAGTTTGGTGAAACTTGAGGACACAGGAGAGAGAGACTGAAAGAAAATGCAAAGGAGAAATCAGAAAGAGAAGAGCCAGTGTTTACTCATTTGAAAGTATAAATTCAAGTGGTAGTTCAGGAAAGACAGAAAGAGGATCAGTAGAAGAAAACAAAGAAAAAGAGTATGTCTTTGTTACTCGTTGCTAGGACAAATACCCAATGCCCATAATGAAGGAAGGAATGGTTTATTTAGCTCATAGTTCCTGAAGGTTTCAGTTTATACTCCACTAGCTTCAAGATGGAGTGACGCATGGCAGAGAGTAACTGTTCATGGTGGCAGCAAAAAGCAAAAGAGCAAAAATAAAGAAGTAGTAGCAATGGCTGCAGAGAGCAAGTCTGTCTCCCTTAAGTTGCATTCAGATTATCTACCCCAGGCTGGGGGTAGTACTCACACCCATAATCCCAGAAGCACTTATATTCATCATTCTAGTACATCATTAATTAATCACAAACTCTAGAAGTCTGCCCCATGACTGCATGTGAGGCTTTGGGGGAACAACTAGACACAAATCATAACAAGATAAGATACCTAATCAGTGAAAAAAAAAAGAGAAGAAAAAGGGAAACCAGAAAGAGAGAAGGAGAAAAGAGGAAAAACAAAAAACGAAAAGGACTGGAGATATATTTCAGTGGCATAAGCACCTGCTTGGCAAGCTTAAGATGCCAAGTTTGATCCTCAATACCAAGGGAAAAACAAAATAAAACTGACCACAAAATAAAAAACTAAGCAAAATGAATGCCAACGAGACAGGAAAAGGATAGCTAGACAGACAAAAAGGGGAGAATAAAAGTAGTAAGATTATTTTGGTGTTCACAGTTCTATGATGTTGTGTGTGTCAGATCCCAGAAATGTGCTGTATACTCCAGCCAAGTTTGCCATGAGATTTGTTCTGGCTATGGAGCTAATCTTGGCCTCATTATATGGGAGCTACGATTGGTCTTCAATTGAGGTTTTCTGGAGCCCAAGTACTTAAAAAAATCATTCATTCATTCATTCATTCATTCATTCATTCATTCATTCATTCATTCATTCATTCATTCATTCATTTGGTACAGGGTCTTGCTATGCAGCTGAGACTCCAGATCCTCCTGTTTCAACTCAACACTGGGATTACACCTGGTTTTGGTGGCCTGTATAGTGTGCCCAGATTTCTAGGGCCTGGTGTGGCATGTAGTAACAGGGTATTGAACCCATGTCCTTGTGCTTGTCAGGCAGGCACTTAGCCCTAGAGCCTGAATACTTGCTCCTCAGTACTGTGAGGACAATTCTCTGTTGTTGGTCTCACTGACTACTCTGGCTGCAAAAGGTATCTGTGCCCCTGTCAGGAGTTGATAGTCTCAGGCTTGGGTTTTATTTTCCTTTGGGATTTACAGTGTTGAAGTACAGAGCAATTTAAGCTAAATAACGAATCACTTGAGTTATGGTAGTACTTCGGTTCTTGAACTTAATTCTTTCCATGTTTCTGATTGCAAATTAAATTGAATGAGATCCGAATCAAAGTCAATGATTAAGTTCAGTGTTGACCTTATGGAAAAATATGCTTCATTTCTTGTGTAATGTAGTTTGTGACTGGAATCATGCAAAGAATTAAGCTTGTGAATTGCAGTACTGCTGTAATTTCTTTTAGGATAATTGCAAGTATAGATATAGGTATAATCGCAGCTTTTATTGGAACACTATCCTTGTTATATTCATTTTCTGCCTGTTATAATAATCAGATTAGATGCTATATATGAAAACTTTGTAAACTGCTAAATGTATGAAATGGCAATTTACTTCTAATGTACTTTTTTTTTTTTTTAAAAAGTGATACTGCTGCGTGTTTATTATATTTTTTCCTTTTTTAATCTTTAATCTAGCTTTCCACAAGCTACAAATCAAACATTACTAGACAAGTTTAAGCATCAACATGAAGAAAATTCTTACATTGAATTTCCAGCTGTGATGGAGCCTGCTTTCATAATAAAACATTATGCTGGAAAAGTAAAATATGGGGTAAAGGTCAGTGAATTTCTCATTGAATATGCTTTCAGGGCAGAGTTATGTTCTTGACTATGTCACTATCCCTTGTATACTTGTATTGTTTCCTTTGTAGTTTTTAGAAGTTCTTTGTCAGTAAAATTTGAAGACATAAAGTTACTACCATGTTTTTGTTCATTTCCTTTGGCAGATTAAAATCTGATATTAGTCTATTCTAATGAACTTTCAGTCTGAAAGAATAGACAATATGTATATATTTCAAAGTTATTGGTTTTTCCATGTAATATTATGAATCCCCCCTTTGTACCCGTGAGTTTTATCATGCACTATTATTTGTAAGCTTGCACTCTTAATGAAAGTATTAAAACTCCTAACTCCTGGGAAGGGGAATCTTCATAATGTCATCCATTTTTTACTTGTATTTGGCAAAATAATTGCTCTTCACCAGTTCAAGTTTATATATACTTTAAATTTAAGGTACTTAATTTCCTGAGCAAGGCAGTAATGATACAAAGAATAGTGGAGCAGTATGTTTTTTCTTGGGTCTTAGGTGTATATCTTCATTAAGATAATTTATTCACACATTTACTGATTCACTTTTAAAACAGGTGTTTATTGAACATAGATAGGTGTCAAAAAAATAGATCATGTGTCAGACTCTGCTTAGTGTCTGGAACAGTCTGGTAATGAACTAGATCGACTTTATTCCTTTTTTTTCTTCTTCTTCTTTTTTTTTTTTTGTGGAACCGAGGATTGAACTCAGACCCTTGCGCTTGCCAGGGAAGCTCTTATTTTACTGAGTCATCTCCCTGATCCCTTGACTCACTCCTGACTTTGTTTGTACACACAGATATATTAGCTGGGTGTGGTGGCACATGTCTGTAAAGTACCTACACATTTCTTTTCTTTTTTTTTTTTTTTTTTTTTTTTTTTTTTTTTTTTTTTTTTTTTTTTTTTTTTTTTTTTTTTTTTTGTCTTTTTGAGACAGGGTCTCACTGTGCAGTTCAGGCTGGCCTTAAGCTCACTTTGTAGCTCAGGCTGGTCTGGAACTCACAACAATCCTCTTGCCTCAGCCTCCCTAGTGCTGGGATTACAGGCATGTGCCACCATGCCCAGCAGCTACACATTTCAATAAGTCACACAGTACCTAGAAATCAAGAAATAAGATCCATCTTGCCTGGAAAGTGAAAGTCATTAGTGTGGTCATGGAAAAATTGTAGAATTTTAGGTTGTAAGGTATAATTGTTAATAGAATTGGATTGGTGTTTCATTTTCTGCATGGTAGTTTTCTTTTAGTTACTTGGTGGACAATTTTATCTTCCTACAATTTTACTCCTACTTAAGTATGAGTGTAGTATGTTCGAATCTGTTTTATTAATGTTTGAATAAATTACAGTATGTTATATAAGTTAATGCCTGACAACATATCAGTACCTGACAGCTATAAGCTGTCATAATTACATAGTGATAATAGTGGTTTGGGTTTGAAAACTTACTGAAGATTGATAAATAGATAGACTGGTAATAGTGGTTTGAAGATAGATAGATAGACAGATAGACAGATAGATAGATAGATAGATAGATAGATAGATAGATAGATAGATAGATAGATAGATACGTACGTACATACCTACATACATACATTCATACATAGATACCTAGATACCTAGGTACATAGTTATTTAGTTTCTTGGCTTGTTTCTCTTTCCCCTTGTTTTCAGAACAAAAAAGTTAGGAAAGGAAACTCCTGAAGGGCTGTTGACTTTTTGTGCATTGGGTTCCTTGACACTATACGAATGTTCCTCATGGAATTCTGAATTAGAGGTCATCCTTCCATTGACAGGGCAAAATCCCTGGCAAACAGTGACTTAAAGGAGAGATAATTTATTTTGGCTCATGGTTTCAGATGTTTCAGCCCATGGTGAGTTGGCTTCAAGGCATTCAGGAAGCCAAGAGCAAGGGAGAACCAGAGAGGAAGGGTCCAAGGACCAGATGTAGGTCTCACAGTCCTGCCCCCCAAGACCAACCCAGACACTCCCAGGAGTATGCTTTACTCATATCCTGGGTATTTCTCAGGCCAATCAGATTGACAGTCAAGATTAATAATCACATGTACTCAATATATCTTTAGTCTTTTTACTTAATATATACAGTTTTAAAATTATAGTCAGTATTTGGACTATACAGAATAGTCCAGACTTTTATTTTTGGATTATTAGCTTTCTTACCCTTCTCATATTCATGCAGAATATTTTAATCTATTTTCTTGTGTTCTTTCCTCTCTAACTTGTATGGTGTGGCAGGTTGGTATTACCTTTTCTTTACAGTCCTTAGCTATAAAAGACTGGTCATTTAAAATAGCTTTAAAAATTTGTATGCTAAGTCAGGTATGTGGCATTTGCTCATACTGCCAACACTCAGGCCGAGGCAGGAAGATTGTGAGTTTTAGCCAGCCTGGGGCCACAAGAGTTCAGAACTATCCTGGAGAAAGTAGAGACACTGTCTGAAAACAAGCACAACCCTCCAAAATTATATGGTAATGATATTTATATAGAAGGTATGATAGAAAACTGTGGTGTATGGTGAAGTCAAAAGTCATTACAGTAAAAGACACATTGACTTTATTGTATTTCATTGTTTATTATGAGACAGGGTCTTGGTCTCACTATGTAGCCCTACTTGACCTTTACCTCAAGGCGATCTTTTTGCCTCAGCCTCCTGAGTGCTGGGATTACTAGTATGGGCCACTACATCTAGGAACACATCAACTTTAAATCCCCTCAGATATATTCCCTTGTTAAACACACATCTTACCATCTCTGCCACTTTCTGAAGCTATTCTGAAAGTCCTTTTCCACGAATGTCTTTATTAAACTCATGGCTGCTTTCATATCCTGAATCTATTAAAAATGTTTCCCTTTCATGGTCTTCTTGACTTTGGGGAAGAGCCAGAAGTCATGTGCTGCCTAATCTAGTGAATAAGGTAGCTAAGGACATACTAAAATGTTTTATGAGCCTGCCTTTCTGTTCACTGTTGCACAGAAGTATCATTCACTTTTTATTTCTGATCACTCAATAAATAGTATAGTTGTTACAGGTATTTGACTCATACTTCCATTTATTGTGTAATTGGGGCATAATAGTGTTAATGTAATTTCTGCTATCTTTTACCGTACTAATTCACCAGGAAGTCCTTTACCTCCTGAAATATACCGCAAATACGATAATTCTTTGTCATTTCTTTTATCACCTACCTACCCCAAGCCACTGACAGATGCTTCTTCTCTGGTTAGCACATTATTTGTTCTGATTTTTTTTCTATCCTGTGTACTTTCTCTTCTTGTGCAACATCAGATGTTCATAAAACACTAGTTGGCTGTTGTCATTATCTAGTTGCTTCCCTTCATACTTTGATGAAGAATAGTAAAACTCTTTAACTGAGTCTTAGAGGGCCTGAATGTGTTATTTGGTTAAATAAGTAACTCTCACATTTAACCACAAAGCTCTAGCCCTTGGCTTTACTTTTTTCTTTCCTTCTGCTTTTCTTTGGCAGAACCAGGGATTGAACTCAGGCCCTTGTGCTTGCCAGAGAAGCGCTTATTCTACTGAGCCATCTCCCAGCCCTACTTTTTTCCTTATAACTTGGTCAGCTTACTACCATAAGAAGTATAATGTGTTTATTTGCTTACAGTGCCCTTCCTGGTTTTTTAGCCTTCTTAACTTTCTCTGTAATACTTCCCTTTGGAAAGGCTGAGCCTGATCATTATCCAACAAGCTGTGATAAAATTGTGAAATGTGCTAACATGTACGTATTGTAGAATTCAGTAGCTTTAGGATTGGCAAGTACTTAGTAGAAGGCAGCTGTTGCATTTAGCTAGCTAGAAGAGGGTTCACTTATCTTTATTCAATTAAGATCAAACATGTCATCCTTCGTTCTCTTTTTTTTTTTTTTTTTTTTATCTTTTTGAGACAGGGTCTCACTATGCGGCTCAGGCTGGCCGTCGCTCACTTTGTAGCTCAGTCTGGTCTCGAACTCATAACAATCCTCCTGCCTCAGCCTCCCAAGTGTTGGGATTACAGGCCTGCACCACTAGGCCCGGCTATCCTTCGTTCTCTTGATAGTACCAGTTTTCCTCAAATAACTCTGGTACTTTTCTGACAGGATTTCCGGGAAAAAAATACAGATCATATGCGTCCAGACATTGTAGCTCTTCTGAGAAGTAGCAAGAATGCATTTATCTCTGGGATGATTGGACTTGATCCTGTGGCTGTTTTCCGGTGGGCAGTTCTCCGAGCCTTTTTCAGAGCCATGGTTGCTTTCAGGGAAGCTGGGAGAAGACACATGCAGAGAAAAATTGGTAAGCCATAGTTACTAATATTTTACTGTTTCATCTTGCTTTTCTTATGTCTTATCCACAAGGTGTAGCATCACAGTAACTTCTGTTCTGTTTTCTTCCCATATGGTGACATCATGTTTTAGAACTTGTAAGTTGAATAAATTGTATGATTAAATATCTATGTGAGGTATGTATAGCTATGGTTTTATTAAGAGTGATAGAAATAATGAATATAGAGCACTTTGTTCCTAGACAGTAAGTCATTGGTGTGCTTTGAAACAAAAAAATCAGTGATAATGGTTATATAATGAATTAGAATTTAATTTCTGTGCTTTTCTCTTTTTTTTTTTTTCTTGCATAATTTTTTGCTGTAATGATTAGGAGAAAGAGTAGTGTGGAAATAGTGTTAAGTGAAAAGAACTCTGCTTCAGGGTCATCTTCTGACTGACTTTTGTGACTTAGAGCATTTTTTTTTTTTCTTTTCTGTAAAAGCATTGATTTTTAAATTAATTAATTGGGCCAGCCTGATAGCTCAGAGGACTAAAGTGCCTGCTTAGGCAGAGCACAGTGGCTGGGGTTTGATCCCTGGCACGCTGTGCCAGCCCTGCTTACAAGGTGCACTGAGACAGTGATTGAGACTGGACGTAATGGCATGTGCCTGTAATCCCAGCACTTGGGAGGCTGAAAACAGTCTGATCTACATAGTGAGACTATATAGAACTTGTCCTAATACAGAAAAAGAAAAAAAATAAATTATTATCTGACTTAGGTAAATAAGTCAAATTATTAAGTCAGGGAAAACATGTTTAATATTACTTTTCACTTTCTTTTACCCTTAGTTTATTGAATTTTTACTTTAAAATTTCAAAAAGGATATTTTTTCCCCTCTATGCTTCCTCCTCAAATTATGAGATACCCCATTTCCCATTGAGTGTGAGGCCAATTTCATAAGCATTTGTTGTCTGTTGGAAACTGAACTGTTGCTTGCTGTAGCTGTAGGCGTAGACAGAGCATTGAATAAAAGTTGAAAATCAGTTTTTAATCATTTGAAATTAATACACTTGGAAGGTTGAAATTAAACTTAGTTTTTTACATTGTAATATATGTGAAGTGGTCTTGATAGGGATAACTACAGTTTATTGAATAAATAAAAGGACTATATGAAACTTGATTTACCTTTTATAAAGTGGTTCCTGAGAAATTACACTTTTTATCAGAGCTTTATGGAGAGATTTTTGCCTTTAGATGCTTTCTTATTCATCATGAAAAATTTATAGTAAAACCATTGAGAACTGAATGGTTATTGCTATTGTGTGCCAAAAACCTTTCTTGTATTTACTATTGAAAATGTCATTATCTGCAACTTCACATTGCTTTTGTGCCCTTTTGCTCTTAAAATATTTTGTTTGAGCAAGCTAGTTTTTTATGGTCATTCTTACAAATTTGGGAAGTGATATACAGTGGTATTGTTTTGATAAAATTTATTCTTATTTTCTTTCAGAGTTATGCAGAGCTTACATATACTCATCCTTTTGAAATATTTTTTCATTTAGAAAAATATCTATGCATAAAGCAAGCATGGAAGGCAGGCAGAAAGTAACTAAGACCAGATTTAAAATACAAATAAGAAATCAAATCCGGTATATTTTCCTTTCTTTTGAAAATATTTTTATAAAAATATACAGTGGATTCTTAGCTAATCATCAAGAAACATCCTAACAGGGAACAACAATAAAAATCCCTTCCTCCTGTGTTTTCCAAGCAATTTTCCTGACATTCTTTTCTTTTAATCAAGTCAACTGAATACAACTGAGAAAATTGAATTCAACTCTTAATTTTTTTTGTTATTTTGCTTTTTGTGCAGGCTTCCAAATTAATACCATTTTAATGGCTTTGTTTTTTATTTATTTTATAGAAGTACAAATATCAATGAGACAGTTTTAAGACACCTTAACAAGACAGATTCGATAAATTAATACATTGCAAACTGTTTTCATAATGTTTTGGTATCGTACAAGGTGCATACATGATATTATACTTACAGGCATTATTATTAATGGCTTTAAATAGAAATTATTTTAGCTACTGTTTTTGAGCAAAAATTTAGTATATATAGTTATAAAATGAATTATTATGATGACTGGATCATATGTATTTGAAACCAGATTACTGTATTTGAAACCAAAAAATACCTTTTTTTTTTTAATACTCTTATTAGAGTTGCATAAATAGGCAGTTGAAGTGATTGACTGTACTAGAAGGAGGAAGGAGAAGTTGTAATACTTTGTCTGGTCAGCAGTGAGATAATACAAAGCAGTTATTCCAATTCAGTCATCCCCCTTGAGCCTCATTTATAAGCCGAGTGGAGACTACTATTTAATGGTTATGACAAAGGTATAGGGGAGTCATAATGTTGACCATGTGTTATATGGCATGTAGAACTTAGCACATTGATACTTTTTTTGGTTATATTGGAGTTACATTAAAAGTATAGCCAAATAGGAATTTTCAAGAGTTTCAAGGCACTAGGCAAACACAAGGAATTCAGCTGTGGCATTGGAAAAGGGAGACTTATAAGAGGCCTCAGCTTTACCAAGGTTTTTGATGAACAGAGAAGCTAACGCTTTTAATGAGTGTCTGAAGGTTGGAAGGTAAAGGATCTTATATAAAGTATTCTTCATCATCATACTCAGTGAACTGCCTAATAATATATACACTTCCTTTGTTTCTGTGAAAGAAGAGTTCTAGTGACTGTCTGTTTTTGAAAAAATGACCAGATAGGGAAACTAACTTGGATGTCGTTGCAGATGCAGTGTTTGTCCATAGGTTTACCTCACAGTAACGAGAAGCTAAATGTACATTTTAAAAAACATCCCGACCATTATTTATAAGTCACTTCTGTGTTGGGAACCATATCATGGGAGCTAAGAGTTTTGGTTGGCTTAAGCATCAGTGAAATTAATGAGCTAAAGTTTTCCAAAAATTGTCTTCCATAATAGCAACAGGAAACACTAATGATAATTGTTAGAATAATTTTGTCAGAACTATGGAAAATAGTCAGAAGCTTAGAGCAACCTAGAAAGTTTTATACAAATGGCAAGGAAGATGGTGCACTTTGTGGCATTTTAATGTATACTCTTCCCTTCCCTTCCTTTCCCCACTGCAGAGTAATTCTTGAAACCAGCAGCCCAGAATCATAGTAAAAATCAGTAGTGCACCCACTAGAGGGAAATAAAAGGATTTCACACACTTTTAAGGCCTCGTTCTCAGAGAATTTTTATCATTCAGCCTGTTGAATGGTCGTCTGAAGAACATATTTGTAAAGGTTGCATTTATTTATTTCGTGTTTACCCAGAATGAACAGTCTATAACCCAGGTACACTGTTGGAAACAGAATGAATTATTAAACAGTGCAACTGCTGCAAGTGATAGATTGATGTTGGGACAAACTGTGGCTTAACCAAACAGCTTCTAAGGAAAGCTGAGGAATAAGAGACCTGTAATGCCTTTGAGAAATTCCAGTGTATTCCTGAAATGTACTTGTCTGTGCACTTGTGTAGGGCTGTCTGCATGCCCAGAACAAACCAGTGTTCCTGAGCATTCAATTCTGACTGACTTTGAACTTCTGTTTAAGCAGGAAGTGGAGGCCAAGACAGAGTTGTAAACTTCCCAGTTGAAGAAGTAAAGGAAACTATGAGAACAACATCTCAGTAAAGTTAGTAATAAAGGCATAGCAACTACACGTGTTACATGTAAATACATGCCTGGTTAAATGTGTAAGAGTACATTTTTACTGTCTTCAATTTTTACATTTTATAACTTTTTCATCCAATATGCTGTGATAAAAGTGCCAATAACTGAAATGGAAATTTGTCAAGGAGTTTAGCAACAGATTTAAATAGGCAGAAGAATCCCTGAACTTACAGACAGATCAATTGGGATTGTTTTAAAGAACAGAAAGAAATTAGGATGAAGTAAAATAACAAAGTATCAGAACTTTGTTAGAAACCACCAAGTGTACCAACTTCTTACAGTTTAGAAGAAAAGAGAAAGGACCACAAACAAATCATGGCTATAGTTCCTTAAATTTAATGAAAAATATTAATGCACACATCTAGGAAGCTCAACTACCTGCAAGGAAGATAGATTCAAAAATTGTAATTTAGATACATCACAGCTATACTGTTCAGAAACAAAGAGAATGTTAGAAGCAGCAGCAAGAGGAAAGTGACTCATTGACACACAGGATCCTTAGTAAGATTGATAGATGTTTCTTGTTAGATACCATTGATGTAGAAGGTGGTGAAATAGCCTATTCAAGCCATAGAAAGAAAGTTAAAAAGATTGTTAATGAAGAAGTTTGTCCTCAGCAAAACCATGCTTCAAAATGAAAATGAAATTTTTAAAAAACGAATGGGGAAAAATGATCGTGAAATTATAACAATTCTAGATAAATCCTAATGGACCTTGTGATTAGCAGACCTACCCCACAGGAAATGCTAAAAGGTGTTCTTATGGTTGGAGTGAAAGGATACTGAACAAGAATTTCAGTACACATTAAGAAATGAAGAGCACCATTTTAAGCAAATAAAAAAACAATATGTGTTTTCTCCTTCAGTCTGATTTGAAAGATAGTTGTATAAAGCAATAATTATACTTTTTTTCTTGATGGACATACACTGCTGTAATGCAGAAAGACAGAATTATAATACAAAGTTACTAAAAAGTTGTAAGTTGTTACAACTTGTTTGAGAATAATAGTGTGAAGTATGGAGAGAAGGACTGAAGAGAATGTTCATATATTGTTTAAGTTATTGTCAGTTCGTGGTAGAGTGCTGTCAATTGAAGATGTTTCCTTGACAACTATTAGCTGAAAATAACATAGTCAAAATTGTAGAGAACATGTAGAAAGGGGAAATAAAAATCTTAATATGTGGAATGTTAAGGACTTGTAAATAAATAAAGGAAAATTAGAAGCAACTTTAAGATAAATGGGGCTAAAAAAGAAACAAACATGGCCCATCCTAATTATTGCAAGTCAGCCTATTCCCTACCATGTATTGTTTGATCGGAAGGCCTCAGAATCCTTACCTGAAAGAGTGAGCAGAAATTTAGTGAGATCCTGAATACCCTGTAGACCTTGTACCAAATGCATTAAAAAAAACTGCAATTTGGGTGGAACACACAGCTTTCCAGGTATTTTATTTTTCTCACTTGACCTCCTCACAGCTGTCTGTCACCTCCTTGGAGGCTAGCTGATGCTTAAGCGTATGTTTTCCAAGTAGCCTATCAAGTGTGAATCATTAATAATGGAGATAAGAGTATTTTTACTGAGGAATATTTTGAATATAAAATGATGATAAACAGTTATACTTACATCTTTTTGAAATACATGTCACTGCTGATTCTCATTGGGTAAATGATAGTGTTTTATTAGTAACTTTTTATTATCATGTACTTCAAAATTTTTAAAAGCTTAAAATTTATGTGTGATATTTGATTTACTGATTATAAGATTTCCTGTCCTTTGCTAAATGTAGATGCCTGTTGTCTGAGCTTAGGTTTCCAGTTTAGAAAATTATATGACATTAAAGCATATATACTTGATAATGTTTCTACCTTGAAAACTGTTCATAGATTATTATCTTGTATCTTGTTCCTAAGAGAGTTAAGTGCACTTGCCGGGGTTATAGTTCAGCAGCATAGGCGCCTGCCTGGCAAGCACAAAATCTGAGTTCGATCCCTGGTACCTTAAAAAAAAAGTATCCTATAGTAAGTGCACTAAGTAAGCTTTAATTTATTATTATTATTTTTTGTGTTGCTTAATTTGCCTCTGTTATTAAATTAGGCACTTTTTTTTTTTTTTTTTTTTTTTAAGGAAAAACATTTTAAATTTGAACATTACACTGTAACTCTCTAGGTGATCTCTGGGTAAGATGATACAGAACTTCCTGACAGCCTGGAAACCCTATGTTCTCTTTTCATTTCACTTATTGCTAATATTTATGGTTTGGACTCCCCTTCTCCACTCCCCCCACACCTGGAGTGACTTCACACACACACACACACACACACACACACCACACCCCTACATACCTGGAGTGACTCACTGTAAATAACACTAATCTGGGTATTTGGTCTTTATGTGAATGTGTGCTCTTTCTTTCCCAATGTAGCTGATTTTCTGTCTCATTTTCCTAAGAAGTGATGGTGAGGTATAGATTCTTCAGCTTTATTTTCAGATTTATTTAGAAAGAAGTGCTGCTTCTTGGCTCTATGGTGCTTTTCTTCAACTTTGATTGTTGACACACTTGGAATTCCTACAAGTGTGGTTAATTGCAGAATTTAATTTTTGGTGAACTGTTTTGGTTTATTTCTCTTTGGGGTTTCAGCAATGTTGCCAACTATATGCTAATATTATGTCAGATATGATGAAAATAATGTAAAAAAATAACTGAATTATATAATTGTTTTTGATATCTCCCAAAATATTTTAATTTCAAAATTTTATTATTAACTCACAATACTTGAAGTAATAAAAGGGACGCTTTGAATACCCTATTAGTTGTATGCAGTTGTCCCAAATGAATTGGAAAACTTATTCACATTTAGCCTTTATACTTTTTACATATCTTAAGATAGTTGGCAGCATTGTATTTGATTCTTTATTGGTTTGGGCTTATATAATGTCTTTTTCTCCCCCCCTCCCTTTTTTTCCCCTTTTGCTTCCTAAGGACATGATGATACAGCGCCCTGTGCAATTTTGAAAAGTGTGGATAGTTTTAGCTTTCTCCAACACCCAGTCCACCAGAGGAGCTTAGAGATTCTGCAGAGGTGCAAGGAAGAGAAGTACAGTAAGGCCACAAATCCTGATTAAACTGTGTTGTCCACACATTCATTTGGAAATGGAAATCAAGAGCATTGTACACAGGGTGGGACATAGGATGCATAGGCCATGTGACTTCCATAATCCTCTGAGCTGTCTCAAGATATTTTCTTTTTTTTTTCTTCTTTTCAGTATTTTCTTTAAGTATGTAGTGCTTCCTATTGAAAGTGCTGATAGGTTTTTTTTTTTTTTTAAGCCTGTGACATTGTCTTGTTTTCTTATGATCATTGAACTATTGAACTTGTTTGTTGACACTGAATTGGCTACTTTTTTTGCCTTTCAAATAGCTGTGACAGATAAAATAGAATTTCTTTTCCTGCTCATTTTTTTTAAGCTTTGTTGAGATAGAGTTGAAGTGAAGTACATACAAAGAGAACTTGATAAATTTTAATGTATTTTGGGACTCAAGAAATTATCATTGCAATCATGATATTCATCATGCTCCTGAATTTTCCTCAAGCCCCTTTTGAGACCTGTGTTATTTTTATACTTTTTCATGATTGCATTTCAGCATCAGCATGCTGCTTTTGTGTATCATTGACAAATCTCTCTAGGTTAATTGCAGTCCTTTAGTCAGATTTTCCTGTGTTTAGTTTAGAACGAAGCCACATCAGTATTTTGGATTAAGGAAGCATAACAGAACAATGATGCATACTGTTTTTGTTGGTTTGTATGAACTCAGTGTAAAAGATGCCCTTGGTCTCCATTTTCTGTCTTGTTCTTTGTTGTATTCATAATGCATGCAATTGGTTCTTTTTACTGTTGGGAGATTACAGTTTTTAGGCTACGTGTAGTATGAGAATAAATGAATCTTCACAGTCTTTAAAGCCTAATTCAGCAATTCCCTATAGTGTCGACTGAATTTACTTTACATAATCTATTTTAAAATTGTGGTAAATTTTGCTAGATTCTAGTTGCTAATTTCATGATTTTTTTGGTGAGAATTCCTCAGAATTTTAGTATCCAGTGTCAGTGAAGGAAGAATATAAGTAGATTTCCTAGAAGAAAGTGTTATGAGTTCTTTTTTCAGTTTCTCTTACATAAATTGTCTTAATATAAGAAAATATGTGTTTTGTAAAACTATTTAAACTAGTTTCCAAAAAGAACAAAGGTAAGTATTTAATTTAAAAAAGGCATTCTTGATGGTTACTCATTGTTGTTTCTGAAAAGTACACAAGTCCTTATTCTGATTATGTATCTTTTCTCGTTATCCAGTGCACATTATTGAAATGTCTACAAATCTTTTTAGGGGAGCTCAAATTAATGCTTTGTAACTTTTAAGTAATTGCTTCTAGTTTATTTGCTTTGTATTTTTGTGTCTCAGCTTGACAACTGCAGCCCTGACTGTATTCTATCTTACTATATATATGTGCACTCAGGGTAGGGAAGCATCAACCTCAGCATATGTGTTTTCATATACAAGTTTCTACATTTTTTTTTTTTTTTTTTGTCTTTTTGAGACAGGGTCTCACTGTGCAGTTCAGGCTGGCCTTAAGCTCACTTTGTAGCTCAGACTGGTCTCGAACTCACAACAATCCTCCTGCCTCAGCCTCCCTAGTGCTGGGATTACAGGCATGCGCCACCACGCCCGGCCTCTACATTTTTGTTCATTAAAACTTTACATTATGTTGTAGTTGTTTTCCATTATAGTGCTAATAATAATTAGAATTTTATGGTATATGAAAGTATAATTTCAAGGTTAGGAAATTTTTCTAAAAACCTAGAGGTCTAACAGCTTTAAGAAATCGTTAATTAGTGAAGGAACTATTGTGCAGGCAACAGTGATAAAATACTAAAATAACGTCTGTTTGAAAGTATTAGGGAAATACCAAAAAATGGGGAGAAAGCAGAATTTATTTCTTCTTGAAAGTAAGCAAAATAATGGGTAAGAATTCTGTGTTTGTGGGACCAGCCAAATAGCTCAGTGGATTAAAGTGCCTGCAAACAGCTACAGAGTTCAATCCCCAGGCCTGCTGTGCTGGCCCCCACCCCGGGGATGCTGAGAGGGCAATTGAGACTAGACATGGTGGTGCACACCTGTAATCCCAGATTTTGGGAGGTTGTAAACAAGTGGATCACTGTGAGTCCAATCTAGTAATGAGACCCTGAACACCCTGTAGACTTTTCCCTAAAATACAAAATAAAATAAAATAAAAAAAATCTGTGTTTGTGGCTTTTTTGTATGAAGGTCTCTCTAGCTCCTATAGCTCTATACATAGGAGGTAGAGAACAAAGCTGAAGTCTGTCAAAGGAACTAGGAATTTAGAAGGAAAAATCTTGCACGTGGGAGAGCTGGTAATGGGTTAAAACCCAAAGTTACACTGTAACTGTTCTATGACCCTGACTGCTGTGAGTATAAAGGGGGGACCCTAGTAACTTGTCACACTGGTAGAAAACAAATGGGAAATAATTGAAAAATGCAACTGTGGTTTGTCAGGCTTTCCAATTGGTGGTTTGTTTGTTTGTTTGTTTCTCTTTCTTTCTTTTCTTTCTCTCTCTCTCTCTCTTTCTAACTGATGGCATTTTCTGCTTGTATATAGGTTGTATTGTAGAGCTGACATCTTTCTTTGAGTCCCATTTAAGGATACAGAGAGAGAGAGAGAGGTGGAAAATTATCTGAAAACATAGTGGAGGAAAAGTTCTTGTTTGGTTAAAAACAAACACATACTAGGCTAGATAGCTCAGTGGACTAAGTGCCCAGTTAGGCAAGTGCAGGGAGGGACAGGGGTTCAATCCCCAACACCACATACCATGCCAGCCCCGACCCCGGGCACTCTGAGCCCTTGACAGAGTCCAGCTGTGTTGTCGCATCCTGTAATCCCAGCACTGGGGAACCTGCAGACTGAAATATTACTACGAGTTCAATCTGCATAGTGAGACCCTGTACCAAATACATAAGAACAAACAAAAAACCGCACACTAGTTTACAGATCTAAATTGTATGTCAGTGATGTCTAAACAAAATAAATACAAAAGAAAATCACAATTAGGCATAGTATAAACAAATTTCTAAATGCCAAACTTAGAAGGTGTTGAAAGTAGCCAGAAACAAAATTGGCACATTCAATATAGGGGAATAATGATATGCTTAATATGTAGATTTTCAGTTGAAATAGAATAAGCCAGAAAGTACCTATGAACTAAGAATTGTTCTTAAATAACTGAGAAAAATAACATTTTATAACATGAAAATTATATGAGGGCCGGCAAAATAGTTTAGCAGATTAAAGCACCTGCTTAGGCAGACACAGAGGCTGAGAATTCAATCTCCTGCCCTGCCATGCCGGCTCCATCCCCAGGGCACACTGAGACAGTGATTGGCGATTGAGACTGGGCCTGGTGACTGTAAGTCTAGCACTTGGGAAGCTGTAAACAGGAGGATCATTATGAGTCTAAGTAGTGAGACCATGACAACCCTGTACTAAATAAAAAAAAAGAAAAATTAAATGAAATTTAAATAGCAATATCCATAATAAAGTTTTATTAGAACACTCTTGCTTATTTATGCACTATCTATGGCTCTGCCCACTGAAGAACTGAACTGATTTTTCTGTTTTTTTTTTTGGCTGGCTCAGGCTGCCTTAAGGGTGGGTCTGGGGATCGAACCGGAGTCTCTTGCACCTAACTGGGTTTGCCAGAGCAGGGGCTTAAACAACTGAGCTAATCCACAAGACCCCCAAGCTGAACTGATTTCAACAGAAATCTTATGGCTCACAAAGCCAAAAATATTTACAACCCAGCTTTTTGCAACAAAAATTCACTCAACCCTAGCACAGATCAAAATTATAAGGTAACTTCCTTTTGCCTTCCATTATAACTTTTCATAACGTACATGTTTCTTCCATTATTTTACTGTGTGTGTGTGTGTGTGTGTGTGTGTGTGTGTTTTCTGGAAGGTTTTTTGTTTGAGACAGGGTCTCATTCTAATTTGGGAAGGCCTTAAGCTCACTATATAGCTCAGGCTGGAGTGGAACTCATAACGATCCTCATGCCTCAGCCTCCCAAGTACTGGGATTGCATCCCTGAAGTTTGTGCCACTACACCAAACTACAGTACATACTGGGATGAAAAAACGTTCTTCTAAGTGCTATAGAAATGGATTTCATATCTACTTCTGAAGATTTTTGCTAAATAATAACTGGATGTTACAAATCATATGGTGGCAATCTGGGATATACCTATGTTCTTTGGAAAAACTTTTCTTCTGCAAATACTTAAGTTTCTGGCTGAAATTTTTTTTTTTTTTGAGAGGGTAAGAATTTTTTATCTGGAATTTTAAGCATGTACTCTGTTAGTCAAATTCTAGATTATAGAATAGAAGCAATGTCTGTGGACAGCAAATTAGTTGGTCTTGATTTTGGGGTAAATAGTAGGGATTATACAAAGAAAAATCTGAAGAACTTTTGGCAGATGTTGGAAATGTTCTGTGTCTCTTGGTGAGGTTATCTGGTGAATATGTTTCAAAATTTAGTCTAACTCTATAATGAAGATGAATGCTTTACTCTTAAAATTTTTTTTACCCCAATAAAAATATTTGATTACATGCCTTGAAACCTACAGCAAGTCACAGGCAAATAACTAAAGATTATTTTTGATGAAATGTAGAATATGCTAAGTAAAAAATGGCAGATGATCAGAATTTCTGTTTGAAAATGGTAGACAAACAAATAAGCAGAGACCAGCATATATTTTGCTAAGGAATGCAGGGAAGGCAAGGAACTTCATTTTTCTATAACTAGTAGGTAATAACTATCTAGTTTAGGGAATATATACATGCTTTAAAAGCAAACAGAATAATAAGAACATAATTTTCTTTTATCTTTAAAGCAAAATGAGAAAGAAAACAAAAATAATTAATTTTAAGAGTGAAATGGAAAACATAAATGCCAGAAATAAATTGAAATAACTTAAGCTTACCAGTTAAACCCTCAAAATGAATTTTCCAAGAATTTAATTAGTTAGTATCTGTAAGATTCTTAAAATGCCTGAAACTCAGTTGTGCCCCAGATTTTCTGATCAAGGAGATTATAGAGCCACAGAGGAAAGAGACTGATGATGTATAGTGTGCCTGGGGAGAGTCACATGGAGAGAAAACTTTCTCTCAGACTCTCACAGAGAGCAAACTGGTCAAGCATTCGCCGTGACTTATCCACGTGGATGACACAGACAAAGGATCTACAGAGTAAGGTACAGGATTACAAGATAAACCCTAAAGGGACTTCACTGACCTCATCAGATACAAAAGCTACATCTTTTGGTATATAGGTCTTGCTCTATCTCGGTCTTAATCATCCAGCAGAAAAGTATAAAAATGAGGTATATAATGTGGGGCCATAATAATAAGTTGAGCTGTAAATCGCTACAATCAACAACTTCTTCAGATAATTTACTATTATTGTGGAATGTTGGACTGTGTTGGATTGTGTCACTGAGTTCAGGCACCTAAATTGGTTTAATGACAATGGAGTGCTCATCTTTGACAGGTCTAGACAAAAAAAGGAATATACAAAGGAAGAATCATGTTGTGTGTGTATAAACAGTACAGTTAGGATAAATATGCCGTGCTTCTGCATGATTCTATGAGAAGCAAGATTTGCATTAATAGTGGTTGGACAAGATATTATGTTGGCTTCTAGTACTATGGACAACCACTAGGAAAATAACAAGGTAGAAAGTATTAATTATTGAATCTGTGATATAATTTAGATATAAAAAATAAGTAAACAGCTACACTCTTAATTCACTGATTAGAGACATCTGCCATAATAATATCTGTAAGTATATCAATGTATGCACCTTGTACGATACCAAAACATTATGAAAACATTTTGCAATGTATTAATTTATCGACTCTGTCCTGTTAATTTGTCTTGAAACTGTCTCATTACTATTTGTTCTTCAATAAAATAAATTTTAAAAAATCTTAAAATGATGAAAATAAAAGGATAAACCAAATTTTATCAAGAAAATATGAGCGACAACAATAAATAAAGCCATATAGTAACCTGAATAGATCTTGACTGGAAGAAATAATAACATGAATTAGTTGAGAAAGGGAAACTGAACCCAGTAAAAATGTTTTCTGCTGTAATAGTAATGTATATATCTAAGTAGCAGTTACTAAATAAAATTGAAGGTCTGATTTACTTGGTTAATGGGAAGAAAATAAAGTAAAAGTAAATACTGGGTCAAAGTAATATCACTAGTGGGAAAAAAGATGCCTAGAATTAAAGCATTTGAAGATTTCTAAACTCAGGAAAAGAAAAAAAGGGAATTTATAATTCATGAATGCTTCAAAAGTTTAAATAAACAAAGTACGTATATCTTTAAAAAAAAGATCAGAAGTTAAAGAAAATAATTTACTAAGAAATCTATGTAAATGCATATAATTAAATACGAAGCATATAATAAAATTGCAGGAAATTCTAGATGTACCAGTCATCCCAGTATTTTAAACTGGACTAAGCAGAACAGTAACAGTATGAAACTAAGACATGAACAGAATTTTGCTGTAAGATGTTTAGACGAGAGAAATTTAAGACAAACACAAGGAGATTAAAAATGAAAATATTGGGAAAATTTGTATCAGAATTTTTTCTTTCTTGTATTTATTTTTTCTCATCTCCTTTACATAACCATTTTCAAGACTTGTTACTATAAATTAATTTTGCCATTTTTGGAAATTTTACACAAAGGGGATTATATAGTATGTATTCTTTTGTGTTTTGGCTACTATATGTAACAACGATTTTTCCATATCAATGTGTGTTCCATGTATCAATTGTATTTCGCTTTATATGTAGTATATACATTTAACATTGTGTTTATCATTTTTTCCTGGGGAATTTAAGGCTTTTGTATTGTTAGAACTGTTTTGAGGAACTTAACTATATATGTTTTTACTCAGTAATTTTGTGCATGTTCATTCTTTGGGCTATACTTTTTTTTTGGTGGTACCAGGGGTTGAACTCAGGACCTTGTGCTTGCCAGGAAAGTACTTATTCCACTGAGCTATCTTCCCAGTCCTGGGTTATACTTCTGATGGAGTTATTTTTTCAGAAAGTGCATGTGTATAACTTCCTGAGGAATAAGCAACCTTTTAATACTTTTGTGTTTCCTTTTTTGTAGCTCTTAATTTTACTTTTTTTTTTTTTTCTTTTTGGTCATGGCCTTATGTAACGCGCCTTTGTTTTCTTTGGCTACTTTGAAATTTTCCTTTACTTTTTATTTCAGCAGTTTGGATCAGATATCTGGATGACTTGTAATTGTTTTGCTTAAATTTTGATATATACCTGCTTTGTTGTTTGTTCTCAAATTAAGAAAAATTTTGACCATTTTTTCCAATTGTGATTTCTCCTGTGATGACTTCTTTTTTGTTGTTATTTTTTATTTTTTTGGGGTACTGGGAATTAAACTCAAGACCCTGCACTTGCCAGGCAAGTGCTAATTCTACTAAGCTATCTCCCCAGCAATTTTATTTTATTTTATTTCTCCTGTGACTTCTATGTATTAGATTATATGGTACTTCATAGGTTACTTAAACTCTAATGTTTCTTCTATTTTGTCCTTTGTCTTCTTTACATAGGTTAACTTTTACTTTCCTGATTTTATTGTGCTGTTTCCACTTTTATTTATTTTTTTAATATTTGGAATAGGGTCTCACTGTGCAGCTCCTTTTAACCTCTCCAATGCTAGGATTATAGATGTGTGCCACCATGTCCAGTTTCAGAGGCCAGATCAGTGGCATATGGTGTCAGGGATCAAACCCTGGTCCCTGTGCTTTCCTAAGCAGGCTCTTAGTCCATTAAGCTGTCTTGCTGGTCCCATTGTACTGTTTCCAGTCTCCACTTAATTAACTTGGTTAAGCAGAGCTTTCATTTCAAAAATTTTTATTTCCAGAGTGTTCATTTGATTCTTTTATACAGTTTTCTTTGCTCTTTTTAGGTTTCTTCCCTTTTAACTTATTAGAATTGTTTTCTTCTTTAAATCCAGGAATATAATTCTGATAACTATTTTATTTTTATTTTTTGCTTATCCTAGCCATGGGAAGATCTTGGATTCTAGTAGTTTTGGGGGATTCAACAGGGCTTCATTTTTTGCTTGTATTGTCTTGTTTTTTTTCTCATAGGGCTTTGTTTTAATCTGAGTTACCAATCCCAAGTTTTTAGCATATCTTATTCTTCCATGTTTAAAGTATTCAATGATTGATTTAAAAGTCAGTACATAGAAGGGTATAAGAAAGTCAAAGATAATTAAAAAAAAAAAACCACTGTGTGTGTGGAGAAGATTCTCCAAGAAGGGAGAAAGTCCTTGTAAGAACTTTGTGAATAGAAAAGTTTAAGAAAATGAATCTAGGCTCAGGTTGTAATACAGTGGTAGAGTGCTTGCATTATACCAGTGAAGCAGTAGCACAGATCAGTACTGTAAGATAACAGAATGGTAATAACAATAGTTTTTAAGTTAAGTAAATGCATAAAAAACCTGTATGAGTTACAAAAGTAGAGGAAAAAAACCTTTGAAAATTGAATAATGTTCAAGAAAATCATAAGATATGTTTTGATATATAGAGGAAAATAATAAAGATGAAAGGTAGAAAATTATAATCTGGGGTGGGGATAATCAAGTAGGAAAAAAATGTGTTCAAAAAAATTTGCCCCATGTACTGTTGGTTTCAAAGGTATATTGTATTTATAATACTTGTTTTTTTTTTTTTTTTTTTTGGTCTTTTTGAGACAGGGTCTCACTATGCAGTTCAGGCTGGCCTTAAGCTCACTTTGTAGCTCAGGCTGGTCTCGAACTCACAACAATCCTGCCTCAGCCTCCCGAGTGCTGGGATTACAGGCATGCACCACCATGCCTGGCTAGTACTTGTTTTTTTAATATCTGTTTTCACTTACTGTATACTTGGCATTGTAGTAGTTGGATCATAGAGTAACTCAGTTTTAACTTTTGATGAGCTGTTTGTTAGGTTGCTCTCCAGGATGATAACATAATTTCATATTTGTTCCATAAAGGGTCTAGTTTTTCTAAATCCTTGAAAGTTTTGCTGTCTTTGATTTGCAGTTTTCTGATGACTAATGATATTGAGAATTTTTTCATATATTTTACCTTTTCTTTAGAAAATATTTAAATCCTTTGTTTACTCTTAAATTAGATTTTCAATTTTTAATTTAGCTGTAAGAGTTCCTTTTATATTCTTTTTTAAAATTAATTTGTTGATTTATTTTTTGGCAGAACTGGGAATTGAACTCAGGCCCTTGCGCTTGCCAGGGAAGTGCTTGTTCCACAGAGCCATCTCCTCAGCCCTCCTTTCATATAATACAAATTCCTTATCAGATAGATAATGTGCAAGTAATTTATACTATTTTGTGAGTTGTATTTTCACTTTCTTGATATGGTAGTATTCTTTAAAGCAGAGACATACCTAATTTGATAATTCTTTTTTTGGTGAGCGGTAGAGGGTCTCTTGTGTTTTTTGTGCCATGCATGTTACTGTTGCCTGACTCACTATCTTAAGATTCATTTTCTTCTAAAATTTAGTGGTGGTGCTTATAGTTAGTGTTTCTGTCTAAGTTTACTCTTTTTGCCTATGGAAATACAGCTGTCACACAATCAGCTATTGAAAAGATTATTCTTTCTCCACTGATTATCACATAGCTCTTGTCAAAAATCAGTTCCTCTTAAGTGTAAGGGTTTATATCTGGACTAACAGTTTATTCATCATGACAATTACTACATCTTTTTAGTAAATTGGGACATGTGAGTTGTCCAAGTTTGCTTTTAAGTTTTATTTTGTTTCATCTATTCTGGGTCCTTTGCATTTCTGTATTACTGTTAGGATCAACTTATTCATTTCTGTAAGCATAGATAACTGAAATTTTAATAAATATTGGATTGATCTATAAATCAATGTGGGAGGCACTGTAACCTTTTCTGTATTTTCCAGTTCATGAGTATAGGTATTCCATTTATGTAGATCTTTATTTTTTTAAATAATGTTTTATAGTATTCAGTGTAGCCCTCTTGTACTGTTTTGTTAAATATATTATATTACTTTAATGCCATTATTGGAGTTGTTTTCTTTTCAGGACATTTATTATTATTATAATTTTTTTTTTTTTTTTTTTTTTTTTTTTTTTTTTTTTTTTTTTTTTTTTTTTTTTTTTTTTTTTTTTTTTTTTTTTTGTGGTACCGGGGATTGAACTCAGAACTCTGCACTTGCCATGCAAGCATTTATTCTGCAGGACATTCGTTATTGTGTAGAAATACAATTGATTGTTATATTAACTTTGTTTTTGTAATTATGCTGAGTTTATAGTAAAAGGCGAAAGATTTATACGATCTGAAGAGAAACCAGAGTATTATGCTGAGTTTATTAGGACTAATAAATTTTCATGGATTCCTTAGGCTTTTTTACATATAAGATAATGTCATAGCAAGTAAAGATAACTTTCACACACACACACACACACACACACACACACACACACACACACAGCAGAAATGCTTATGTATACATATTATTAAAATCAATAACCTCTTACTGAATTTATTAAAAATTGTATTTAAAACTATCGATAAATTCTAAAGGAAAATCATCTTTAAATTTTAGTTCCTTAATCAGTCGATATCTAAAATTGGTAGTACATGTCAGCAGTATATTTGTTGCTGAAAAATGATGCAAAGGGATTTTATTTGTCCATCCATTCTTTCATTGTACTGGTGGTTGAACCTAGGGCTTTCACGCTGCGCTACATCCCCAGCTCTTTTTATTTTTTATTTTGAAAAAAAGTTCTCTTTACTGTAGTTGCCCACGCAGGGCTCAAATTTGAAGGCCTCCTGTCCCAAACTTCCAGAGTGTTGGAACTGTAGATATGTGCTACCATACCAGGCTAGAAAGTCTTTGATTATCAAAATAAGATGTAAGCTTATCTATTTCTATTCCTTCTGCCCAATTCCCTTTGTATTCTGATTGTTAATATTGAAAGAAATTGTTAGAAAGAGTTCATTAGTAAATTTTCTAATTGGGATAGTTGTTGCTAAGTTAAATGTGTAAATGATAACAATAGTTATGGGATTTGGTTTATACTATTATCTCAATATTTTTGACATGTTTAGTAAATACTTAACATTGACCTACATTACTTTTTGTCTTAAAAAAAAATAATGGTTTCATGTTTAGTTTTCTTGGCATTGATTTGAAATGTTCTGCCCTTTCCTTTGCTAGGTATAACTCGGAAAAATCCCCGAACACCTCTTTCTGATCTCCAGGGCATGAATACTCTAAATGAAAAAAATCAGCAGTAAGTTTGATTTATGTTTTCAAGGAGGTACAGTGCAAAGAACTAATATCTTAAGTATTTTTATGTCTTTAAAACTATGAAACAAATCAGGTTTTGTTGGTTTTTTTTAAATCCTTAAATCCTTTATGAATGATGTGGTAAGTTAATAGGTTAGCGTTAACAAAAGTTGCCTATGATTACTTCTGGTATAATGGTATTACAACTTTAAGGTTCTCCAGAGTATAATTTCAAACAGTTATCTTTTACCATTTTAAATTAAGATTATTTCTTAGTACAGTCTAAAAGTGACAAATAGCTTGGCATATCAGTGCACAACTCTCAACCTCCAGTATTCTGGGAGGCTAAAGTAGGAGGGTCACAAGTTCAAGCCCAGACTTGGGTGGCTTAGTGAGACCCTGTCTCAGATTTTAAAAAGGGTGTCTTTTGGATTTTCTCTGTAGAATTTTCCTCATAAATGGGCCTTAACAGAATCATAATAGCTCAGAAACTTTTTTTTATCATTTTGTTTGATAATAGGCTAACAAAGTATAGGGCTGTTTTCAGATCCTAAAGTTCTCAACTGCTTTTTATAGGGATATAGATCATCATTTTTATGAAAATGTACAGAAAATCTGTTACAGTAGCTTTCTCATCTATGTTCAAGTGATCATGAAAGAAGTAACCTTAGGCAAGCAAAGGGACTGGGGTTTGATACCCTATACCACATGCCACACTGGCCCTGCCCCCAGATGCACTGAGCCATCCACTAAAACCAGGTGTGGTGGTACATGCCTGTAATTGCAGTGCCAGGGAGGCTAAAAACAGGAGGATCACTAGGAGTCCAAGCTGCATAGTGAGACCCTGTACCCAATACATTATTAAAAAAAAAAAGAAGTACCCTATGAAGAATTCATTTTTCAAATAGTTAATGCCTTTTATTATTCTCATAAAAATAGAAAAGTGTGTATAAAACAATAGTGTTTTAGCCAATTGGCAGGATTAATGACATCAGAAATTCTATAAAATCAATGTTCCTTAACCTAAAAATAAAATTTTAATAACTAAGAGTGATATTCTTACTCAGTTGTGATCTAGGTCTGAAATTTCACGTGATCTGTATAAAAACAAGAGCATGTAACTTCCAGTGAAGAGATGAAACTAAGTATTATAAACTGGAAACAAATGACTTTATATCAAAATATTATTTAAGGGAAAGCATAGGAGCCATCCACTGGGCATGATAGCACCCACCTGTAATCCCAGTGCTTTGGAGGCTGAGGCAGGTGGGTTGCAGCAAATTTAAGACCAGCCTAAACTCCATAGCAATACCTTATCTCAAAAACAAAACAAAATACAGAAGCAGTATGCATATTATTAAGCAGAAATGGTAGATTATTGCATTCTCTGAATAGTCCCTTAAAGTGTGGTGGGATATGTGAAGAAGATAAACT
>PVKA01021279.1:20708-39031 GCA_004027165.1 Ctenomys sociabilis | reverse complement strand
ATAGACTAGCATAGTGGATTAGGAAACAAAACCCAACAACATACTGTATACAAGAAACACACTTAACTTGAAAAGATATTCATAAGTTTAAAGTTGAAGGATGGACACCAATACTACATGCCCCAACACCTTAGAAAAAAGCAGGGGTAGAAATTCTCTTCTCAGACAGTCTCAACTTCAAACCAAGAATGATCAATGAAATAAAGAAGGTCACTACATATTGGTTAGGGGAAAAATTCAAAAGGAAGAAGTAACACTCATAAATATCTATGCACCAAACACAGGAGAACCCAACTATATAAGACAAATCTTAATGGACATGAAAAACCTAATATCCAATACCACAATCTTAACAGGAGACCTTAACATCCCCTTATCTCAAAAAAGATAGGTCAATTAGACAAAAAATTAGCAAGGAAGTAGCAGAACTGAACTAGAGCTTCGAACAAATGGACTTGGTGGACATATACAGAGTGTTCCACCTAACCACAGCTGAATACACATTTGTTTCAGCTGCATATGGGTCATTTCTAAAACAGACCACATACTAGTCCATAGGTCATGCTTAAAAATACAGAAATTATCCTATGCAAGAAAACAGAAATTATCTCATGCATATTATCTTACCACAGCGCAATGAAACTGAAAATATTTTAATTTTTCCCCCGATATATATTGGCATAAATAAAAATAAAATAATTTATTTTTTATTTATTCATTTTAAAAATATGTATTTTTACAGGGTACTGGGTCTCACTACACAGATTGCACTCATAGTGATCCTCTTGCTTTCAGCTTCCCGAACACTGGGGTTACAGGTGTGCACCACCACACCCAGTCTCACTGGGCATTTCAGCATGCCCTGGGGACAAGGTCTTCCTGGGATCGAACGCCAGTCCATGCTCCTGCCCAAGCAGGTGCTTCAGTTCTGAGCTCTCTGGCTGGCCCCCCAAAGTAAAATTATTTGTTTATGATTATTCACTATATACTTCATGCCAAGGACAAGATAATTACAGTCAGTTGTTAATATGGTAATTTTTTTTATTTCTCAGTATCTTCTTTCCTTTCTCAAAAATGTCATGAGACAAGTGAGATATATGAGTCTTGCATCCACTAAAATTTAAATTTTTTTTTTCTGCAGCATAATTTCTGTCAAATCCTTTCTTCTCTCAGTAATAAAGTTTCCCCACATTTTTTCTGTGGTTGCTTCTTATGAGCTTTATCTGATGCTTTGTGTAGCTTACAGCAATCTTCATTTTACCCATTGTTTTCATAGCTATTATTTCTGACTCGAGGGGCCCTAGAAATTTCTGATGAATAAATGAATGAATGTAAAAATGGATTAACATTTCAGAAATTTATTTATTTATTTATTTATTTATTTATTTATTTATTTATTCTTGCAGAACTGGGGAATGAACTCAAGCCCTTGCGCTTGCCAGGGAAGCTCTTATTCCCCTGGCCCCCCAATTTCAGAATTTTAGGAACTCAGGGGAACACATGTGAGCACATTTGTTTGGTTTTTGAAAGTTGCCGACAAAAATCAAACAAGTTGGTTGATTCTTTTTAACAAACAAGTTGGCTGATGTTACTGGTTAACTCTACTGGAACAAGTCATAAACTGTTTCGCTTACTTGGCATGTGTCATTCCACAATGCTTTCCTACAGCTTTGTGAGTCTATAACAAATAATGCACACACAAGTACAATGACACACTCAGCAAGACCCAGGAGCTTGGAGGGGGTGGAGCCAGGAGTGAGGCCTACACACCGCAAAGTGAGCTTTAGTCATCTTTATTTTATTATTTTATTTTATTTTATTTGGTACTAGGGAATGTGCTTACAACCCTGTGCTTGCCCAGGTAGGCACTGTCCCCAGCCCCTTTATTCTGATATTATTGCATAAAAATAAAAGCGGATCACTGCCACAGAAAATTGGAATTTTAAAACCAGTTGAAATACTACTTATTACAAAATCATTTCTTTACTTGAAATCTTACACAACACAGTTTCCTTATGTGCTCTCTTTGCCGTCAGTAATTTCTTCATCTTTCTGCAAAGTACTGTATTACTAAATGCTAACTAAATTGATGTGTAATCTTAATCATTTTTTAAAATTTTTTGACTTGCTTTTACAAAAATACTTTCCTAACAGCGCCAAACCAATTACTTTTCTTGATTTAAGACCAAGTACCAGAAAGGATCTTAAAATGGCTTTGGAATCACAAGACAGTTTCAGCAACTTAGGATATGAATCTCGAATGTCATGTATCTAATATTCTCTGAGAAATCCTTTGCTCATGACACAGGTTTGCTTGTGAATCTTACGGATACATGGTAAGGAACTACCATTTGTATCTGCTCTGTTCACAAAAACATTATATAAATAAACTGTATATACTTGTACAACATACACGGAAGGTATTTCAGATGTCTCTCAAAAAAGGCAGGAACTTCTTCCTGCATATGCTTATGGAAATAATTTTGTGTAGAAGATGGTTAAAGAGTTCTTTTAAAAATTAAAGGAAATGGACATATAACTTACACAGATAATTCCATACCTGTTTTATTGGAAAGCCTAAATGACATCATCTTATCAGGAATATTACATACATTCCTTACTGAAGCAATGCAGCTATAATTAGCATAGTCCTGAGGTCGGAGATTCTTCAGTTTTAGGATCTTTGTTTCACCCTGAAAATGTAGAAAAGGTCATTAGAATAAAAGCTGATTGTCAACATGGTGAGTCAACCAGCCATCGCACTATATTTTAATAAATCCTACTAATATGACAGATTGCCTTTTTAAAGCGCATGTTCCAAATTTAAAAAGAAACATTACATTAAAAATAATACTGTAATATGCCTAGAGGTAAAATCTAACAGACTATAATGAAAATTCATAACATTTTCTTTGCAAATATATTCCTAGGAAAGAAAAATCTCTTTCTGGTGCTAGTTATGCAAATTATTATGCAAAGATCAGAACAGTACACTTAATAACCAAGTTTATTCAAGAAACACTGCAATCTATGCAGACTTCACCATGAAACATTTATGAAAGAGAGTACTGAAGAACAGTCAAAAAGTGAAATGCTATTTAGAGCACAAAGTTAATGAAGTAAGTCTAATGATGGATAATTAAATTTATATGCACAAATATTTTGCTTATCCAGAGCAGTGGTAGGTGACAGATTAAAAATCAATAAAAGAAATATGTCTGCTTCCATATTATTCTCACTCTTTGTATTTATCTGCTGTTGCTGTCAACCAGGAGTCTGAAGGTTAGGTCTTCCAGATAAATCTTCCCAGTTATAGATTGTAGGCATTTTAGAAAAGTGTCCCAAAATGGTTAATAAAGTGATAGACCAGGGCAGTGTAAAATACTGGACTGAAATCGTTTAAAGGTTAGACAGAATAAATAAACAATGATAAAAGGAAAACCCTCCTGCTTGAGTAGAGTTGTGTGTCCTGGCATCTCTGCCACTTTATTAATGTGTTTTCTCCAAGCAATCCCTCTCATGAGTAACTTACTTGCAGTGAGGGCAAAAAAGGCCTTCCTTTTTGTCTTCCTTTTTGCAACAGTTGTCAGCAAAATGCTGGGTTTTCCTAGATAGCATCTGTGTGAGACAGTGTGATTCTTTTTCCACTTTACTTGGCTAAGAGTAGCCAAGTCCTAAAAATTGCAGTGGTTCCGTATGCTACAGAGAAGAACTGGAATACATAGCAACTTAAGATATAAACACACTGCTGTCCTTAGGCAACACAGTTTGCCTACACTTAGGCAGAGTTTTCACTATGTGTCTAGGGCTCACGGCCTTATGACCAAACTCTCTCTGGCCACTTTAAAAATTCAGTTTTAAATTGATCTTGGCTTTAGCATCGTCCATAGTAGAATACCAGTAACGTTCAGTTTGTTACTCCCATTATGATATGACTACCACTACCAGCCTAATTAGTGTACCCATTAGCTTGTATATCGTAGCTACATTTTCTTTCACTTTATAAAACTGGGAAATGCATCTACTGCCTCCTTGTGAAACCCAGGAATGATAAGCTTTCAGAAAGATTTTTTCCTTTGATCTGTTCAAATATACATAGAAGTCTCAATGATTTTAGAACATGCTTAAAGCATGACTTTTATAGTAAAGATCTTATACATAAAGTTCATAAAATATTCTTGGAATCAGTGAAGCAAAATGTTACACAGTACATCCAGTTGACTGAGATAATTTTTGAAAGAAGGGCTGCATCTCGCCTGTCCTAGCTCTCTGTCTCTGCTGAGTGCCGTTCTGTCACCTCTTCCCACTAACCTCTCACTCACCTGTTCCCTGGGAGACACATTATCCTCCTGGCTGAATTTCTGCAAGCTGTTTTCTTGTCCTGTCCCAAATCTACATTCTTTTCCTTAAGTCTCTCAGATTGTTATTTGGCTCCTTTTATCCAAACTTGAGCCTCACCATTTAATGCTTCCCAGACACTTCAAAGCCAACATATCCTAACTTGAACTTCACTCTAACCCTGCATAGCTATCTTCCTTCTTCCGTATCAAGTAGATTAGATTCAGCTGTGTCTTTGTACTTACATAGTCGGTACCTCTCTCTAGATTGTTCATTGACCTTTAAACATGTTCAATTTAGTTTTTTTTCCCTTTTTTGGTGGTGGTGGGACCAGGGAATTAACTCAGGTCCTTGAGCTTGCCAGGGAAGCACTTATTCTACTGAGCCATCTCCCTGGCCCCTCAAGCTGGTTATTACTTTTATTTATTTTAAATGTACATTCAGCTGAAAAATTCTGAATTATGTTCAATGTAGTTTAGTAATATAAGACAGTAGGATGATTTGTATGTAATCAGAATTTTTCTCAGCTTCTATTAAGTATAACAGATGAATAAGAACATGTATATTTATAATATACAACTTGATATTTTAATGTGATTATATATTGTGAAGGAATCACCACAACCAAGCTAATCAATATGTCACTTCTTATAGTTACCAGTTACTTCAAATTTCAAAATACAAATTCAGTCATACTGTCTTTCCTGTTGGATCACACAGATAACACATGAGCACACCTATTACTGTAATAGCCAATTTCTATGTGGCCTTCCACCCTCCTGTGACTGGTCTTAGCTCATTCTCTTGGTGCCTGGACACATGCAGATTTTCCTTTTCACAGAATATTTACCTCTTTGCCTAACCCATCCCGTCTAGGTCTTGGATGATAAACCTTCTCCTCCCCTTCCCAGGGAAGTTGACTCTCAACTTCTGGAGTAGGAGAAATTCCTGTTTACAAGATATGTTTCTGTTTGTTTTGTAACAGTCTCATTTATACGCTTTCTGGGGCAAAGATCTTATCTTCCTGTAGGTTCTTTACCTCTCCAGGAATTATCTGTAGGGTGAGGAAAGCCTGCCTTCCTCTCATCACTGCTTTATTCAGATCACCAAGTGCAGGAATTAGCATAGGGAAGATATCCTTTCAATTAATATCTTTATTAATTAAATGCCTGTGATTCCCTGTCCAAGGCCTTGGTTAACATATATTTATCTTGCAGAATTTATCACCTGGTTGGCAACTATGAATTCAATGGGTGCTAAATACATGAAATATAATCAGAGATTTCATGCACAAAGAACAAAATGTTCTTTCTATATTATGAAAGCAATAGAAATCTGTGTGCATAATTACAGAAGAAATGGTTCTATTTATTTATTAACAGTTTGTCTGGCTTACTTTTATTTTTGGAGGGAACTTAAGACAATACATCATAATTGGATGAGTCCTGCATCACCCAATTTCTTTATAAGAAACAAGACTCAAAATATTCCAGAAATATCAATGACAAATATATATATATATATATATATATATATATATATATATATATATATATAATTACACGCATATAAGTAATAAACATAATTAAATATTTAATACATAGTTATACTAATAGTTCTATATAATTACATATATTATTATTATTTTGTAATTCTAAAAAATGCCTTTATTCTCTTTTTTTCTTCTTTAAAATATGCAGCTAGCATTCTAGGATTAAATGTCTCTTAAAAATATAAATAGATGAACTGTGTCACTTAGAATATTAACTAATAAAGTCTTTTTATTTCTCATGGAGTTATACTTCAAGCCATCTGTTTCCACTGAACAATTATTTTTTAATTTGTATTTTCTTTTGTTTTTTAATTTGTGTTTTCTAGATACTAATTTTTCAACATCTCATTGAAACTACTAATTAACATCACTAATGATGCTATCTTTTAAAAATTCAAAAACATCTTTCCTTTATTTGTCTATATTTCTCTGCTTTTCTTTTTTAACATTTTAGGTTAGTCTTGCTAGCTTAAAAGCCTTTCATGGATAGGTAACTGGTTTACAGTAATGTGGACATTGTTTTGATTTCTATTTCATTTTCTTTTTTTTTGTTTTGTTTTTTTTTGTTTTTTGGCAGCACCAAGGATTGAACTCAGGCCCTTGCGCTTGCAAGGGAAGCACTTATTCCACTTATTTCATTTTTTGTTGTACAAATTTAAGTGTGCAATCTTGTGCTAATATGCTATTGTTGGAATCTGATCCATTATTATAAAGTCATTTATTTCCTAAGCATAGATATCTGATTAGTCTCTTTGTAAAAGCAAAAAACAAAACAAAACAAAAAACAAAACAAACAGCACTACCTGGCTGGGCCAGGGAGATCGCTCAGTAGTCTAAATGGAAGCACAAGGACTCAGATTTGATCCCCAGTAGCCATAGTAGCGCACACCTGTAACCCCAGTGCTGGGGCGGCTGACACAGGAGGATCACCATGAGTCCAAGCTGCAAATCAAGACCCTGTACCAAACAAATAAATGCTTTTCAAAAATCACACTGCCAAAATAGGCAATAGTGCCGTGATAGGTTCGAGACTTCCACACGTCTTATGTCATTTATAATGTTTAATAGTGATTGCGCTCCCACATTTTCTTTTGTTCTTGACCACTTAAGATAATCTATATTGTATTCTAATTTCTTGTGTCAAGTTTTTTAGTTTTTACATGCTCTTACTTTTCTTGCATTATACACTTTCTCCCTGCTCCTCAAATCCACACTTCACACTTTGCCAACAAACAAATAAATTCAGCATCTTGTTTTGTTTCTAGAATATTTTTCCTCTGGGTTTCCCTTTGGACTCTCAGCTCATGGCTTCCCAGAGTCTCTGTCTGTACCTCCCACCTCTTCTCTCATCTTCCTGACTCTGACAGCCCTCTGCTGAGCATTTTCCCACTAGGGCGATGGGCTACCCATTGATGAGTGAGGTCATATGACTGCTCCACCTCTGACCTGCCCCCTCCAATCAGCTGTTTTTCCTTTTTGAATGTTATTCAAAATTATCTTCATTGTGCCTGTCTTCCAAACTCAGAAGTCACGCCATCATCCCTTTTTCAGTTTTTCCTTCCCCTAGGCCAGTTGAGAACTTGGACTCCCAACTTTTCTCCTCCAAAATAGCCTTTCGTTTCAATCCCATTGGCATGATACCAGGTTTTGATGCTAATCAGCTGTTCATTCAGTAACTATTGATTGATTATTCATTTTGCACCTTCAACTACAGAAGACTCTTTCACTCAGATCACTCTATGCTGCAGCCAGACTCACCCGATCAAATCATTTATGCACGATGAAATCCTCAGGAACACTCTTCAAATAAATTCATTATTCTAAAGGTTTAAATTTTTGTTAGTACCTTATGCTCTTATTCTTTGTGGAGAGTTTGTACTTATACAGAACTCATGTTAATTCTTTTTTCATGTCTTCCTTTCCTCTTCTTCCCCCTCCCTCCATTGGTCCTCCATTTTGTAAAAGATTGATCTCTTTATTTTTTAATATCTTTTATTTTGTCCTTTATAATTTGTTTCTTATATAATCGAATACACAGATATTTAAGCTTGTGTGTGTAATTTATATTCACTTATCACTATGGCCTAAAGATCAATCCAAATTATGACAAATGGTCAGAAACTTCAGAATGTATGAACAATTAACAAAACCACTTTTTCATTCCTTTCCCCATAAGTTCTTTAATCCATTAAATTAGTTTTATGGCTATTTTAAGATATCTTTCCATCATTTGGCCATTAAAAAAATCCTGTTCATTGACATGAACTATCTCTATTTCTTCTATCTTAAGTGATGTGTAGTTAAGAACTAACTGTATATTCTTTGTGAAGACACTCAGACCTCTTCAATTAAAAGTAAATCACTCTTCTATGGTGTATCTAATGAATTCTTATAGTACAGCATCCATTTATAACTCACTAAAGTTTTGTTATGAAGAAGCCTTGTGACACAATGTTTTTTATCTCTCACAACAAAGAGATGTTTATTTCATGAGAGAATATTTTAAAAATTTGATCGTTCTGTTTGACATATTCCCCAGGAAGAAATGAAATCATAACACTGTTATAACGATCTTGTAAAAAACAGAAAAGTACAACAATGTGAAATGCACCCATATCTGCCAACACCCCTTGCTGAAGAGACTGTCTCTTCCATAAGTGTTTCTCATACTGAAGATCAGTTGATTGTTGATGTACAAGTTTACATCTAGGCTTTCTATCCTGTTTCATTGGTCTAAGTTTTATGCTACAGTAATGTTTTTGCTTAAAATATTTTGTAGTAAATTTTAAAGTGAGTAAGTAAGTAGAATGTTTCTTGTTTTGTTACTTTGCTCTAGAATGGGCTAATTACACAAGTTTTTTGCTTGTATCATAAACGAATTAAAATTTCTTTCAATTGTCTCCATCTACAAATGGAATTCTGTGCTAAGTATCATTCACACTTTGATAGGGATTTCCTTGAAGTTGCCTATTGCTTTAGGTAGAACAAATAATTCTGATAATATTCATTCTTCCTGCCCACTAATTCTAAGATTATTTAAATGAAATTGTATGGCTTTATTTCATTTTCTTCTGTTAATGTCTTCTGGCTTTAATTATAGAGCACTGTTTTCTATTCAATTAATTCTATTCATAGGTGTTTTTGGAGCCATTAAAAATATGACTGCATTTATGATTGGTATTTTTTCTTCACAGAATATATTAATATTACTGACATAGACCATGCGTAGATGTATTCCAAAGCCTCATGCAGTCATAGGTGGGTCTTTCTCGGAGGTGGCTGGATCTAAAGTGTGTGATGCTAGGATTGATTCAAGGTTCAATTCTAGGTTCGAGGGCACCAGGATTAAAGTGTGAATACTACCTTTCTATGTAGCTTGGTGAGATATGAACAGTAGGAAGGGCTGTGGTAACCCCTTCCTTGCTTGGTTGTTTGTGCAATCTTCTGCTTGCCGTGAACTGGTTCCACTCTGTGATGCCCCTCTGCCCCTCTGCTTCTCTGCTTCTCTGCCGGGGAGCCAGTCCATTATGGCCTGAAATCTCTCCTAGCTGTCAGCTAAATAAACTTTTCCTCCTTTGGGGGACTGTTGGGTATTTTGTTTCAGGAATGAGAAAAATAACTAAGGTAGATGCATAACAATGCTTCTGAGGTTTTATGTTGATTTTGTATCTCAGAATTACATCAAATTCAATTACTCCTTATAGGTTTTTGGTGGGGTTTTTGAGGTTCCACATATGAACATTATTACTGCAAGCTCTGGCAATTCATTTTTTCCTACTAAACTTTCCTGCTCTTTATTTCCATCTGTTGGCAGGATACTTTAGCTAAGATTTCTAGTACTATATTCAATGAATATACTGAACATTAAGCAATGCTATATGGTTGCAAATATTACGCCCGGCTATATAAAATGTTCAGCTTTCATTCAGTGACATTATTGGGGGATCCATATATTTGACCTTTATTTTTGTTATGCTGTTTAATTCTTACCTAATTTGTGCATAGTTTTATTTACTTTTTAATTGTTAAGATATTCTAAATCTTTATAGGGCTTATTCTGCATTAGTCGAGATCCTTTTTGTCTTTTGGCTGATATGGGGCATCACATCACAGCACATCAATTTTTGTACCCTGGAATGAGTCACTCTTGATCATGGTGAACGTTGTTGTTAATATGCTGTTACACTCAGATCTTAGGTTTCTTTGAGAATTTCTGCATCAAATCCATCAAGTACCCACTTCTCTGGAATGCCTTTGTATCTGTTATGCCTTTAACTGGCTTTGGTACAAGGTAATGCTGGTTGAATATAAGAAGTCTGGAAGAATTTCTTCCTCTTCAAGGAAAGTATGTAGAATAACAAAGCATATTTAAACCACACCAATGGAGCTTTGGCCTCCAAAGTAGGAGATTGCTTTTCTAATAAATGCAATCTTGAAATGCTTAGTGTACTTGAATTTGTGGTCACTAATACTGCTGGTATTCATTTTACCCCAAAATAAAGAATATAACTGAGGTAGTAAGATTAAGGTCTTAAAACTTAAACAGATGCCATCCCAGCATTTGTGAGCATCTTTGCTCTTTAAAGAAAAATAAGGGTAGCCTGCTTAACTATAGGGTTTTGCATACACCCATCCTTATTAATTCTTCCAATAGAACAGCAAAAAGGACATATGGGAAAGGCAGGCAAAGCATAACAAAAACTGCCTAAATCCAGGATTTTACAATCATTTATCTATCACAGGATTGGACAATTGCTCTTGCTGAGTTAATCACTTCTTGTAGTCAGAAAGGGCATTACCAAAAATGCACCAGCCTACAAGAGCACATAGAAGATTAAGTTCTATGCCATAATGAGGTTGAGGCTGCCAAACCTGTTAAAATGTATATAATTATAGGAGGAATTATAAAACAATCGAAACCTCACTTGATTCACCTCATTGATGAAATGGTAAAGGATATCTTTAATACTACACATATGACAATATGTGTGTGTGAATGTTGATATACATTTTGAATGGAACGGGTTATACATGTGTAACTCCAATGATTCTTTTAGATTTCACCACTTATGAATGCCTCATAGAATAACATTAATTGATTTTGTTGATCATATGAGTTTGATATTCTGTGTTGTTGATAGTCTCTTTGCATGTGAATTTCTATGGTTTATTAAAAGGAATTTTGAGTTGATTATTGTCTAATTAGTCCAATTAGCCTAATTATAACTAATTATGTAATTGATGTAAATATGTTCGGTCTCATAATTAGTTGATGTAATTACAATACACAAGATGATGTCATGAACATCTAACAAAAGTTCTAGAAAAATGCCAAGCCAATGTGCAACGTGGAATATTTAATTACATATTTACTGAACAACTGCAAAATAAAGTGCACCAACTATACTTAAATTTCTAAAACAGATTTCGTTAAAGAAAACAGAAACAAAGAGAAAGCATGTCATACATTAGCAAGTGGACCACACTGATATTGACACCACCATGAACAGTATTTCCATGTTACTTTTATTTTTTGATTTTATTCATTTATTTTTTTTGGACAGTACTGGGGACTGAACTAAGGACCTTGCACTTGCCAGCCAAGTGCTTATTCTACTGAGCTATCTCCCTAGCCCTCCATGTTACTTTTAAAATAAATAAGAACTTTCAAAACATACTGATTTAAGCTTATCATTATACATAAAAATCAGCAAATAAGTATAAAGCCTTTCAATTTACATTCATTGCTGGTAGCACTAATTTGGATTATAATATATGCTTGCCCATGTCTTTCAGTATTGAATGGGGTATAGAAAGCATAATTATTCTTCTTAGATGTGTTATATGCTTATGATTTCATATCAGTTTCAGGAACAGAAATTAATTTGATTCTGAGAATATTATCTACTGAAAGCAATAAATAAGAATTTGTCTCTCAAAAGGAATGTGAAATAAATATCCAGTTCAAATAGATAGAGTTATTAACCTACTTTGAATGGGCATGAAGGATAGCGATCTCTCATTGTTTAGAAATGCTTTTTATTAAAAGATAAGACATTCTTGTAAAACAGAACCATTATCAGGATCCTAATATTCTTCAAAGAAATTTAATTCCTGGCATGAAAAGATGATGCAGCCAAATGACCTACCCCCTAAACCTTAACACAGTGCAGTCCCTGGATGTCTCCTGGCTTTACAGCACACAATTCTCACGCACACTGACCACTGGCTCAGCTGTCACAGCCAGCGAAACCCTGGACGGGTTGTCTTCCTGGTCTACCACCAAGACATACTAAGATTTCCACTCAGATGTGTTCTGCACTACTATACATCTATATTTTGATGAATAGCGTTTACTTTATATCTCACCATTTCTGCTTACATATCCATAAAATTAGGAGAGGAAGAACCTTTCTATGAACCCCTAGATCTTTGTCAAAGAGCTGTGCATTTCTTGCAGGTGGCAGAGCTCAGCTGTCTTACTAGACCTTATTTACATTAAAACCCGTGGGAGCCAGGGACTCTAGTTCTATACAGACAAATCATTACCATGGTGCTCTGCTATTGGTTAAATGCATGTTCCTAAGTGAACACTGATATTTAATTGCTGCTGGTCAGTGGAAAGGGGCAGATAAGGCTTAATTTGTTTTGTCTCCTTTTTTTCCATTGTTCATCCTTTGTCTCTTCTTAATTTCTTATACATTTATTTCTCTTTTTTCTTCTAATTTTGCATCTGGCTGGAAGACAACACTATGCATTACAACAAATAATGTGAAATGCACATTACTTTGTTAAGTGAAATTCTGAATCACTTGTAATTTTTTTTTCTGTTTGGATTTTAATTTGTACTCTCTTTAACAAATAAAAACATAAAAAACAATGGGTAACAAACTGGAAAAACTGAATTGCTGCTGTGACAATACTGGAAGGTGTGTTAGTTTTTGTCTCATTGCTGGGACAAAACTCGATACTTAACTTAGAGAAGGAAATTGTATTGAGCTCATAGCTTGTGGAGGTCTCAGCCCAGGGTCGGCTGGGTCCAAAGCAGAGTGGTGCGGTGCAGGGGCCACAGCTCAACGTGGGGGAAGGCAGCGAAAGCAGCCAGGGCACACGGTGAGAAGAACAAGAGACTCTTCCCCGCCCTTATGTCCTAATTAAGCTGCTCCCTCGGGGTTCGGTGTAGCATGAACATGCACGATCTCAGCACCATCAAGGAGTAAGTCACAAGCTCCAGATTCAGCTGCCTCCAAAAAGCACCCTCCAAAGACTGTGTGAGGCTTTGGGGAGACACAGACCATAACAGCGGGCAAGGCCTTTGAGAGTGGGTGAGGCCAGGGAAGTTCTGCCCTCAAGAACAGCTTAATGCCCTTGTCACAGGAGCAGCTAAGTCCCTGTTTTCCAGGAACTTTGTTAGAAAATGAACTTTCTTGTGAGCTCCCCGGCATGCTGTGACTTGCCAAGAAGGCCCCCATCAGACCATGACACCTGGATAGTGGCCCTTTCTGCTTCCAGAACTGTGACAAACACATTTCTTTTCTTTATAAATCACCCAGTCTGCCTCTATGGTAGCAAAAAATGGACAGAAACATGCTCCAATTAAAACACTGGGAATATGGCAGCTGTTTTTTTCTTTATGGACTATGCACAGCAGATGATGGGAAGAATAGTTCAAGAAATCAATAACATCTGGAAATAAGGTGTATATAAATGTAAAAACAGCAGCATAGGGAACAAAGGGAAATATATTCCATTCCTATCTCATTACATAGTCATTATAAGGCAAACAAAATGCAGTTTTTGGAAGTATTTCACAGACATAACACAAAATGTGTTTTTATCTTGGGTAGGGGTATGGGAACTGAATTCAGGACCTTGAGCTTGTACCACTGACCTCTATCTCCAGCTCATAAAATGCATTTTAAATCTGAAGCAAATTTGATGTAGGAAAATAATAGTTGATGGCTTTAATCTATGACAAAATTATGCATTATTGCTTTAAGAGATAGGTGTATGTTTATTTTCTAATGTAGAGAAACTTAACCTAATAAGTGATCATCATAAAGTAGAGTCTACACAAAACTTAGAGCCCTTCCTTCCTTCCTTCCTTCCCTTCTTCCTCTCCTGTGTTTAGGACAGGGTCTACATGGTCTCACTACATAGATCGGGCTCATAGTGATTTTCCTGTTTTCAGCCTCCCAAGTGCCGAGCTTACAGTCGCGTGCCACCATGCCCAGTCTCAATCGCGACTTCCACATGCCCCGCGGGCAGGGCTGGCATAGCATGTTGGGGATAGAACCCCAGCCACTGCGCTCTGCCTACCCAGGTGCTTTAGTCCACTGAGCTATCAGGCAGGCCCTCCCTGTTTCTTTAGTGAGTGAAAAAGGGCAAAGCAAGAGACATTCTGGAGTTACTAGTGAATTGGAGTCAATTATAAATATTCTACAGTTAGTAATTGATTCAGACATGAGTCAGGCACTGTTCCAGTTGAAAGGGCAGATTATGTTTCTATATTTAGTGAGTTTGTGTTCAAGCACACAAATAAAGTGATTTGATAATTTTACTCTAGGAGAAAAAATAAGGCTGGTTACTGGAAATCAGAAACTATGGAAGCCATGGGCTGTTATTTCATACATGACTTTTATGGGAAGGCCTTCAGAGGAGAGGCATTTTCACTGTTAAGACCCCTGCCACACTATTGAAACAAATACACTCTGTGGAAAGATCAACCAAATGAGACCATAGGAGCAGGAGATTTGGACCTCTCCAGGGATGATTTGACCAAAATAGTGAGGTAAGCTACAGAAAATGACGTAGGAGAGAGGAAGGCTGGACAAGGGTGAACATTTTATGGACAGCCATATTAATGGTTTCATTCTTAAAACTGGATAATAGAATGAAAGCTTAAAGCAGGAGAAAATGTTGGGAATAGATTTACATTTTTAAGTAGTCACTCTGGACAGTTCAAATTCTTTGTTAAAAAAATGATCATTTAAGAGTCTGTTGCAATAGTCTAAAAAATGTTAAAAGACACATGCTATGTGGTTGAAGTTTGTAGCTATAGGGCTGGTGAGATAGCTCAGAGGACTAAGCATTTGCTTTGGCAAGCGCAGGGACCAGGGTTTGATCCCTAGCCCCTAATGCCATGCTTGGCCCCCCTTGGGCACCCTGAACTGGTGACCAAGTCCAGGCATGGTGGTGTACACTGTAATTATAGCACTGTAGAGCCTAAGACAGGAGGATCACTAGGAGTACAAACTGCATAATGAGACCCTGAACCAAATACAGAAAAATTTATTAGGCTCATGCAGTATATAGACATGTGCATTGTGGACAAAAATCATTAATCCCATCGGTTGGGATATTGAAAAAAAGAGGGCTCACTATGAATCTGATCTATGCAGTGAGACCCTACAGATCCTGTACTAAATTAAAAAAAATTGAAAAATTAAAAGATAAACTATCACATATTCACTCCAAGTGAAATTATGTTTTTCTTATTGAGTTTTGGTGATTCACTAATACTCTTATTTTTAACATAATCAAGACTTTGAAAGTAGATTAAAAAAAGTCAATTAAAGATATATTTTTTTTCTACAACAAAAGTAATATGATTTTCAGATTCTTTTCTTCCTTTAAAACTTGCTTACCACTTCACTGAGACATAAAAACACTTGCTTTAAGAAATATTTTCCACAGAAACTCAACTGATCAGTTAAATGTACAATTATATACTTTATAGGGTAAATCTATGGATAAAGAAATACAAACCAAAATACATTAAAAGACATTTTAAAGAGATATTTACTATAATAAGATAATATTCATCATAATTTACTATATACAAGAAAAGTCATCTTTTATGTTGAAATTCTCAGATATATCAGTCAAACACTACATTTTTCAAAAGACTGGATTTGGAAAAACTATATTTTTAATAGTTATAATATTGCTTTGGTTAGGAAAGTATCTTGGTAGAGCAGGTTGCAAATACTGTGGTTTAACACTTACCTGTGTAAAGAAGGGTTCATAAATCTCAACTCCTTTATCAGAGCCTTGTAGCAATACCTCCTGGCCACGCCTCCAGCTGTACCGAACAGGTGGATTGGAATTGGCAACGCACCGGAGGAACACTGTTCTCTCATAGTAAAACTGTTCTTTGGCTTCACCTATACTTTGATGAACAGTTACTACTGGATCATCCAAATCTAGAAGAAATACAAATAACCAAGCGTCTGTGTTACGAATGGCACGGCTCTCCGAGCGCTTGACCCACATAGCACCAACCGATGATGCACATTCCTTACTGACTGCATCGCTTACCAATGGGCTCACTGCTTTTCTCGAACTTACTGAATTCATTTTCAAAGAAAGTTGCGATGATTAGAAAAAAATGCAATCATTATTTCTTCAGATCTCTGTCTGTTCACAGAGGAAACAAATGGTCTTGTGAATATAATCTCCAAATTTGCCAACAGCCACACGCAGTAGCTTCATAAGAATGACAAACACTCAAATCTCTCATTTAGAAGACATTGGGCAATGAACCAGAGCAATGACCAGGGACACAAAAATCAATATCATGTCACCCAGCTGAGTCTTTTCCTTAATTTATTATCCTTTACTAATAAGCAATACACTTTAAAAATGAAAGAATTATGTTTACAATTACACACTAGTAAAATAAGATCTTGGTATGATCTAAATATTATCTTGAAATGAATTTAAGTTTTACTCTTATCTAAAGTTTTACATCTTAGATTAGCTAATTTGGCATGTGCTAACAGAAGCCACTATTAAAAGGCATTGATATTTCTATTGCTGAATACTAGAAATAATATGTGACAATTACATACATTTTAAGATTATGTACCATTGTGTTTATCATTTTCTGGGAAAAGACTGATCTGTACATATCTTGGGTTTGTTGATCATGTGCTTATTGTGTCCAAAACTCATCTCTACCTTAGCAGCATAAAAGCAGCCAGAGACAATATGTAAATCAATGAAGCTAGGATGTTGCTGAGCAAACCTTCCTCTAAAACTTTAATACAAATACAGGCACTCCTAGAAAAATGCAGCTGATTTTCCATCTGCTGATAGAGCACAACAGAAAAAAATCAGATATGTACTTGAATTAAACAACAGCAGGATTAGTCCCCTGCATACCAAAAACTCAGTATACGCTTATTCATTGTGATGTCAACCCTCGCAACGTCACTTTCACCTTTTGGCCTTATAATGATCAGAGCTTCTATTTCTGATCTTCAGTTCTCTTTCATCAATAAAGAACTAGTGTCGGCCCCATATTTGGGCTGTTGGAGGATTACATGAGATACTGCACTTATCTCTCTATACATAGTAAATGTTTAATGACAGCTATCATTACTAATAATAGTTTGTAATTACTATTATTATTAATATCATTGTCATTATAAATGTCTCATTTAAGTAATTCCTGCTGATTTCATGTCTTCAGACCATTGCCCCACTGATTTAAAACACACTTGACTCTTTTTATAGATAGATCACTTGCCCGTTCATTCAGCCTATCAAATGCTTCCACATGACAAGCACTTCTATGGGAAAGCCTAACAAAACCTACTACATTTCTACAGACATAAGAGTAATGAAGTTTGCGAGGATGCGCCACTGTATATTTAAAAGACATTGTTCCTCAGAAACGATTCTTTATATTGTAGGAAAATAATAAAAAGCCAACCAAACTAGTGAAGTAATAGCTGCACAATGGAAACAAAGCAGAGAATTTTCTCTTCTCTTAAAGTACTTTTTTAAATGTGAATTGCTTAATAGTCCTACATGGATTTCTAGTTTTGTAACATTCTGAAGTTCTTTTCCCTTCTTCCAACTTTAGAATCTTTTCACAGCTACCTCAAAGGTCTCTAATTTTAGTAGTGCAAATTTACAGAACAACTGCTGCTTTTTGGTAAATTTTAAGGAACTCTGACTTAAAATTCACTCTATTAATTGTGCATGGATACATATGCTGTCTGGTCTTAATATTTAGAGATTCTTAGGTCTTAACCATCCAGCAGAAAAGTATAAAAGTATAAAAAATGAAGTATACATCGTGAGCCCATAATATTAAGCTGAGCTGTAAATGGATATGGTCGACAATTTCTTTGAATAACTCACTATGGTTGCAGAATGCTGGACTGTGTTGGATTGTGGTGTTGAGTTCAAGCACCTAAGGTAGTTGAATGTCAATGGAGTGCTCACTTTTGACAGGTGTAGACAAAGGAAGGGTTGTAGAAAGAAAAAATCATGATGTGTGTGTATAGACAGTACAGTTGGGATAGATAACGCTGTGCTTCTACATAATTCTATGAGAGGCAAGATCTGCACTAATGGTGGTTGGACAGGATATTATGTCGGCTTTTAGTGCTATGGTCATCCACTAGGTAAATAATTATTG
>PVKA01021279.1:0-20608 GCA_004027165.1 Ctenomys sociabilis | reverse complement strand
GCAGCTATGAAAAAAGATAAGTAAGCAACTACACTCTTAATTCACTGATAAGAGATATCTGCTAAAATAATATCTATAAATATAATATCATGTATGCACCTTGTACAACACCAAAACGTTATGAAAACAGTTTGCAATGTATTAATTCATTGACTCTGTATGGTTAAGGTGTCTTGAAACTGTCTGATTGACATTTGTATTTTAATAAAACAAAAATAAATGGAAAAAATATTTAGAGATTCTAGCATCATTATCATAAAAGTTTGCAAGTTTTTCAAATATATCATGTGTTCACTCACTTTTTAGGTATAATCCTATAGGAGTTTAACTGAATTTCAATGAGCTGAAAAAATTATTGTAAGCTTATTGTAAAAAAATTTGCTTTCGGGGATGAAGAGATGGCTCAGTGGAATAAGTACTTCCCTGGCAAGAGCAAGGGCCTCAGTTCAATCCCTGATTCCGCCAAAAAAAATAAATAAATAAAATAAGTTTTTTGTTTTCTTGGCCAAATCTAATGTCTCTTAATTGTTAGTTCTTTTTCAGAAGATTGAAACTGCAGGAGGTTGTAAAATCAACAAGATTCTGAGACCAAAAAGCTTAGGAAGGGACAATTGGCTGGTAATCAATAAGCCTATGTAACAATGGTGGCGATCCTTGGGTGGGGAGTAGTTGGCAGAATTACACTTCCCAGCATCAATTTATTGATGCATTCCTACCTCTTTTCTTGTTAGGTGGTGGTGTCAGCAGGCTTAGTCAGAAACAGACTAAATTTGAACAACTGGCTAGTCCTGCTCTTCCGTGGTACGGGTGAGTTTTGGGTCACTGGATTCATGAGAATCTTATCCTGTGACAAAGCTTCCTGAACATTCTATTGGCTGCTTAATCTGCTAGATTCGTACATGTTCAGGAATCGGTCCTTCATGAAAGTTTCAAGTGAATTTCCTCTCTTTAGAATTAAAAGCTAAGAGGAACCAAGAACATTACACAAGTAAAATAATGGCATAGCTAGAAAAAAAATGTTTTTTCAGGGAGGTTATACTTAGTTGTGTACATGCATGCATATGTTTCTATATGAACAGATATGTTCCATATGGCTTTTAATGCATTTCATGTATATAATGCATATGTATATTTGCCTTAACTCAGACTTATAAGAACAGCGATCCTGAAGAATGTGTGTGCTAGGTCACCTATGGGGGAGTGAAGGAAAGAGAATTGAGCATGGGAAGGACTGAACTATACCACAGTTGTGACAAAGGTCTCAATAACTTTGAAAGAGTTTTGGAGCTCTGACGTCACCTCAAAAGATATCCTGCCCTCTAAGCCTTTATACACCCATTTTCTAGAAAGTCAATTTGTGCTGCTTTTCACCAAGGTTTAGCACCTTGGAAAGGCTTGGTTTTATCTGGCTTAGGAAAATCCATAGAAAGGGAATGAGCTGGCAGCCATTAGCTGCAGGAGGTAGGCATACTTTGGTCTTGAGGAAGGGATGAGGGTGATGAAGTGCAGTATCCACTCAGATCCACTTGTTACAGACGACACTTGTATGGGGGTGGGAGACTAATCCAGAATTTGGCCTAGTTTCCTTATTTCACAAAAAAATTCCAAAAAGGATGACAATAGCATGCTACTTATCATTTCCTATACCACTACATCTAGATTCTTCATAACTTGGGCTAGTGTATGTTGTTCGCACCCTGTACTAGATCTTTTTAAGATCTAGGAAACTTCCTTAGTGCTACTAGCAAAACCTTATCACTGAAAGTTTGAGATCTTGGTAATCATGCTCTTCTAAGGCCAAGGTGGATGCAAAAACCTATTTACCAGCACAATTAGAACACAGAACCCAAGAGCTGGCCCATGGATCAGATAAGCATCACACACACATTCTTTTCTGCCTCCTGATGCAATTTAGCCCTGCCTCCTGTAGAACTTACAGGCTAGTTACTCCTGCTAGGACAGTGACTCCTTCCTTACCTGCTGTTTCCCGACACAGGAAACTAAGTAGCTGCATAACATTTATGCATAAACGTAATAAAAGTTATTTTCTTCTCTGGGAACTTATGCAAAGCTCAGAGATGTGGGAAGTGAGATGTGGATTCCCTAAGTGGGTCATCGCATGAGACAAGAATGTGTGAGGTTAGTACTTGATTCTTATACCTGTGCACTTCCCAGAAAAACACAACATCGCACAATAGTGATCCCTGATTTAGGATTAAACTGCATCCTAGTGGATAACATCAGCTCCTCACTAAGTATTATTGCTACAAGATTCAGCTGCCTTTTCAAAAGGCCATCTCATCATTGTATTAAACTGGAATTTTTAGGTGATTTGGTATACATCAGGGCAACACAATCCTATGGTAACTTGCTGACTACAGAATCTCAGATATCTGGGTCAACTTGGACCTTATGTTAATAATCCTCAAGATGTTTCAGTAGTAGGTGTTTATTTAAGTAATTGGATGCAGAATCCTTTAGAAAGAACCTACAGAGTCATTATCATATATACTCAAATGAGTGCTGCAGGGTTCTTTCGAAGGATTCAGTTTCTCTTCAGTGAATGAGTTCAAGGCTTAAAAAAGGCCACAGGTTAGAAATTGGGCAGAGTCATGAATTTTTATTAGATGGCCTTCCCCAGTCTTTTGATCATGAACATTCAATTCACTTTGGATCTGTGGGTTTTGCAGTATTTTTATGGCTGTCCCCAGGATCGATATATTCTATTAACTAGCTCCACAAATCTGTGTAAGTTTAGAGTCCTGTATGAACTCAAACTCACTAACATAACTGTGACAACTAGGCACAGTTATTGAGCCTTTATTATTCTGAAAACCTGTCATAATCCCTAGTATCAAGAGTTAAATTCTTCAATACCATCTCTTGCCTTTCAAGAGAGGGCCCACAGAAGTTACCACTAAGCTTCTGAGGATGCCTATTTCAGGATGTCTTAATGGCTTTAGTCAGTGAGGTGTCTTGCAGCCTTTGTGTAGCATAAAATGAGCTGAAAAATTTCTAGACTCGACCCCATATATTCACTTTAGCTTGTCTACATCACTGAGTCATGTGATTTTTTTATTGTCTACTCAGCATTTTGGGCATTTAAACCTGATTTCTAGGAATCACTATGTTTTAAGACTTCCCAAAGTTAAAGTTATTAAATTGCACATCAAATCAAGCTGAAGTACTCCCATATACACTCTTATTCTCTACCCTTATTTCATCTCACTTTCCTTCCCCACTCTTTTTCAACTTTATTTTCTATTCCATTTATTCCATCAGCCTCAGAATCCAGTTCCACAGACACAGATTTCATTCCTACATATAAGTACTGGTGAGCTTCTGCAGTCCATTTGAACCAAGTCTTCTGTTAAAGGCCTAACAGTTCCATTGTCTCAAAGTGGAGATCATGTCCTGAGGGTATGTGTTAGCTGAAGGAGAAAGCATTACTGTATCATTAAAAGCAAGATGGAACTGATAGCCTCTGACTGCGAGGAACAGACCTTTCAGTACAGCTAGACAGCTTAGGGAGATCTGAAATTTCATGGTTTTTGGATTCATACACCGGATTTGATTTCCTCATCATGTTTTAGACTCTAGATGAGCTGAGGAAACAAGCTTCCTGAATCACAGTCACACTTTTAAATAAGTCTTGTTACATTTTTTCAAAAGACTTTTTATTCTCACCTATCACCTTCAAGTAATGATTAATCATGTGTCCTTTCATCCTTTTGTTCACTGCATAAATGGAGCCCAGAAGGAAAATATTCTTTGTTCTTTTAATTAATAACCCAACTGCAATTCCTCAGAATCCTGACATATTGAACTCACAGTGCATACCCTTTCTCAGTCCCTGTCCTTTTGCACTCCAGAAAAAGGCTTTACTTATGCATTTCTGTAACATTCAAGGGCAATGAGCAAAGGAGGCCTGAGTACCACGTAGCCCATTAGCTGGCTGCGTCTCTAGAATTCTATTTTCCGAGCAAGTTCCTCAGACTATCTGGAATAAGCTCTTTGGAAAGCTGATTCTTTGATGAACTCATGCTCTTAGGAAAGATGTAGGTTTTGTCTGCAGGGCCAAGTGCCACGCTGGTGTACAAAACAAAAGAAAAAGTTGGACTATGTACTGAGAGGAATTAATCTGTGAGGCATTGCTACAAGGACCTCGTGTGATCTGGACGGAGCTCCTGAATGGAGCTCCCTTCCAAGTTCTTCTATAGAACTTTCTTTCAGTGGACACCAAATGAGATTTCTTCTGGTGAAGAGTTTCAACCTTGGCTAAGGTGGCTTTTTCTGGTTAAGAATAATTTCTAAGAGGGAATCACTTGGAAGTTCCTATCTCCTAACATCCAGGATTTCCATAGTGTAACAGGCATACAATTTTACCCAAGGACATTATATTACCATTTTACAATTTCCCTCAGTATATATATATATATATATATATATATATATATATATATATATATATATATATATATATTGCAAAATACATCAGGCATCAGGTCTCTTTAATAGTCAATAATTATACACATGGCCTTGATGATGTTATGCACACAAGATTATTTTCTGTTATTGCTATTATATCAATATTGACTTCTTTTTAAAATAAACTTCTTTTAATTTGATGTCCTAGATAGATAGAATATAAACTTCTGGAGATTATATTCACTGGTATAGGCAAAATATTCTTCCAAGTAAAGAGCGTGAGATTTTTATTATTTAAAAGTAGCCAAGGGTCTGGGAAGATGGCTTAGTAGAATAAGCACTTCTCTGGAAAGTGCAAGGGTCTGAGTTCAATCCCTGGTTCCGCCAAAAAATAAATAAGCAAAATAAATAAATAAAAGTAGCCAAGCCAGGGACATAGTGGCCTAAGTGCCTGCCTGATAAGCATAAGGTACTAAGATGGAACCTGGTACCAAAAGAGATAGAAAGAAAGAAAGAAAAAAAGGAAGGAAGAGAGAAATCAGTTGGGCTGGGGAGATAGCTTGGTGGTCTAAGCACCTGCTTGTCAAGTGCAAGGACTGGAGTTTGTTTGCTGGTACCACGCGCCATGCCAACCCTCGAACCAGGCATGGTGGTGCACACCTGTAATCCCAGTGCTTGGGAAGCTGGGACAGGAGAATTGCGATGAGTCTAAACTGCATAGCAAGACCCTGTGCCAAATAAATAAATAAATAAATAAATAAACAAACAAATAAATAAATAAATAAACAAATATTAAAAAAATTGGAGTAGCCAAAATTTTAATATTTATGAAATTATATAAATCACTGAATATGTTATTTGATATAGGAGTATTTGTCTTAAATATATTTAATTATATAACCCATAACTTTCTACTAAGTATATCATATTTACAGTACTTATATCTCAAATTTATAGTTAAAATCCTATGTGATATGCAATAATGAGACAATTTATTTAAAAGATTAATCTTTTACCAAGATTGTGTTCACTGTAGTGTATTAGCAAGGTGACCCACATATTTTGTAATAAAATTCTAAGAAAATTCATTTCTACAACGTGTACTAATAACATAAAAGTTTTAAAAGAAAAAGCTTTACCATTAATTTTAGCTACCTTTTTATAACTGAAAAACATTTCTTAAATCTTCTTTGTTTTCCTGATTAAATATGTCATACTGCGACAGTTTAAAGTCATTTTAACATAATGAGAAAAAAATATGACGTGTGCTCCCTTCCTTAACTCTAGAAACAATTAACTTTCCCAAAATAATTTATAGTTTAAGATGTTTAACCTTAGCAACACTAGGAGAAACATTCCTTAACAATCTGAACTTTCCCCACAGTTTTCTTCCTAGGCCTAGAAACATTAGCTGTTTGCATAACTTTATTTTACAAAGAATTAGTGAGTTTCTGCAGGATTTCGTCACTGAGATAATGTGGACACAGCGTACAAATTACCAACTAATGGTTATGGTCTAACATTTATAAAGTACATATACAGACCTGGATTTGGGGGGAGAAACTTCATGTACACCAACTATATTTGCCTTTATAGAAAAATCATCATTTTTAATCTCCTTGGAAGTTGGGTTGCAAAGAGATTAACTTTCCAGGTTACATGTAGCAGGGTTAGTATTATAATCAAATTAGGCTAGGATCTGTGTGCCCATTAGTTACATGCCTAGTTTTGCATAAGATGGGAGGCACAGTGTGAATCATTCATTTCATGAGTCAACATTTTAAAAAAGTGAATAGGGACCAGAGATAGCTGGGCAATTAAAACACCTGTCTGGAAAGTGCAAGGAGCAGGGTTCAATTCCCAGTACCCACATGCCCATGGCCACCCTTCCCCAGGCTGGCAGAGCTAGTCACTGAAATCAGGCGTGGTCATTCATTCCTGTAATATCAGTGCCGGGAGGCTGAAAACAGGAAGATCACTACGAGTCTGAGCTGTGTGGCAGGACCCTGTACCAAATATACAAATTTTAAAAAAAAGTGAGTAGGACGTTAAAACACTGCATGGTTGGATAAAGGAAACTATGGAGATGTAAGTCAACCTCAACGAAACACTAAACACTGTAAAAAAAAAATGACGTGTGAAATAAATTCTGAATCATGAAGCATGAGCTAGGGATTCATAGGAAGCGATATTTGTTAAGCTCTGAGATGCCAAGAGAATCTCGATATTATATACCTAGAATGCTAGAGAAATTAGGGAGCCAGGAAGCAGTACTACACCAGGATTTTGGAATGATAAAGATTGACCAAATCATTAGTAGCACCATAATGATGAAATCAATCTCATTTTATTATTCTTAAAGACTACAATATTTCATGTTAGAAAGGCCATAATGGCTTATTTCTAGATGAGAATTTTTGAGGTGACAAAAGTAGTCACCTCAAATAATAATAGAGTAGCCATAATGATGGAAATGGAGAGTGATAAGCAATTTGAAATAAAGATGAGACACAAAAGAAGGCTTTAATGAACTAAACTGGGCGGCTGATGGATAAAGGGCTCATAGAAAGGCAGGAGTTAAGGGGTCGCAGGAACTGGCTTTGGCAGATGGGTAGATATTTCTTTCACTGAAGCATGAAGTGTTAAATGAGAACTGTATCTGGCCATCAGCTGGGGATGGGTACCCTCTGTGATGGTAGAGGAGTGAGATCTCCATGTGGATCAGGCTTACAGCCAAGCACCTGAATATCCTCCAGCACTGGGTACTCGACCTAGAGCCAGAAGGAGAATTCTGGACTGCAGATATGGCTTTGGAATTCATCAGCATGCTGTGTGCAGAACACACTGCTCAAAGACTGCACAGGGCAAAAGAAAAAAAAAAATTACCCAACGAGGAAGCAATACCTGATGCAGTCACAAAGAAGAAACATCTTTGAAAAGAGAAAGCAAAAAAAGTGATGAGACAGACCGAGTCCAAACAAATTAGTGATAAATACAATAAATTCTAAAGGTGTTTTCACAGCCACAAAGGGCTTGGACAGCAGAACAAATGATGAAACAAAGTCACGGTAAGAACAGAACTGCGAAGAGACTTTCAATTTGGCAAGAAATAGGTCACAGGTGTCATGTGCCAGTGATATTGTTATAGATTGAGAGTCAGGAAAAGCATAGTGAGGTGAGTGGGAGAAATCCTTTTAGACAACTTGGCTCTGATAAGACAGGGCAGTTAGAGAGCCCTTTGTGATCAGAGGAATCTTCTTTTGTTTTGTTTTTTCCTAAACTAAAATACAAACTGAAACCCAGTTGGAGAAGAGCCTGTTTATAAACAAATAAAAGAGAGTAAGCTTTGGAAATTATTAAAATAGTTACATGGTAATAAATAATTAAATACTAATTATTAAATGGAAGAATCAATATTAGTAGGATAAGTTTTAGATGAAGTTTTTCAGCCTAACATTACTTAAGATTTATTAAATGGCAATGGAATACCCTTTCTGACAAAACTAAACAAAAAAGGGGATACAAATGAAAGACCACTTTTGAATATCTGTATATTCAAAATAGTTAAGAGAGATATACAGCTACTTTCTCTTAATTCAGTGACTAGGAAGATTTGTTCTAATCATGTTTGTGGATGGGATATCATGTCTGAATCTTTTTAAGAAGACAACAATATGCAATGTATTAATTTTTGAAACTGTCCTACTTACTAATTGGTTTTGAAAATGTCTCATTGCTATTTGTTTCTCAATAAAATTATTTTTTAAAAAAGATTTATTCTGTCAGTAGTATATCCTTAATTTTCAGTAAAGCTGCAAATCTTCTAATTACCTCTCCCTATATGCATCAAAACATGGATGTTTTCCTTCAACTTAACACATCCAGAGTTCATTCTTGTGCACCAAGCAGCTTTGGGTCTGGTAAACTAAATCTGGAAACACTTGTTTAATCTAGTTCTCTCTTCTATAGGTGCTCTGTGATATGAAAAAGTCAGCTCACCTTCCAACCTGCCCTGGTTATTACTGATTTATGTACTTAGATGAGTTATCAGCTGTAGCTGAACTCATGGATGTGGTTACAAGTCAAAGAATCAATTAATCTCAACAAATAATTGCAACAGAAACATGTTTTCCATGGGGATTTGTCCTACCATTTGGTCCAATTTTTCTGTCTTTAATCTTTGAATTAAACCAAATGAATCTGAAAACCCAGATGGCAAAGATATACTAAATACTGTATTGGATGTCATCGTGTCCCTCTGGGAAGTTCTGGGAACCTCAAATTCCTATACAGAAAATATGCAAATGTGTTTGCAAAAGGAAAATAGCTACTCAGTACATTTGGAAGCACTAAAGCTGGTAGAGTATATGACTTTACCAATTTATGGGCATAAATTTACCATTTTAGCTGCAGGATAAGTGCACATACCAGTAGAGATAATGCTAACCATACTCATATGTAAATTATCACAACCTGAATAAAACTAAGCTATCCTGAAGTCATTTAAATCAGAAACTAATTAAGTCATTCAGATACATCATTTTCTTATACATAAAGCTCTACTGTTGATGACTTGTAGCACTTTTTTGCAGGTACCAATTAGAAAACAGTGTTTCATTTAATAAATCACTGGGAGATGAGATAGTGTTGATAAGTATGTTTTGTACTCTTTACTGCATGGTGACTTTTGAATGGTGACTAATTTGTTCTGAAAATGCATAAAAGAAAACAGCCAAAAGAAATACTTACAGTCAACTTCGAAAGCCCAACATTTCTAGGTGTGAGGCTCTATATAAAAGTTGGGTTCATTCTTGTGTGAAAATTTGCTCTTAGTCAGGCACTTAGACAAATTAGAATCTGTTTCATCAAAAAAAATACTTAAAACTCTCAAGTAATATTATCTGGATTATTCTGCTTATCATTCTGGGCAGAGTTTAAATTTTTATAAAACCTGGAGCTATATTTCTAAGTATCTCCTTATATCCTCCTCTCGTATTTCCTACCTGACCTCTGAAAATGAGACCAACAGGCACAGAAACTTTTAAGTGCATGTGTGTGTGGTGAGTGTGTGTGTGTGTGTGTGTGTCCATACAAATATATATGAAGAGGGAGTGCTGGACTGACAGTGCACATTAGGTACACAGAAGTTCTTCATTATAAATTATGTAAACATATTAAAAATTATTATTATTTTATTAACATTTGCCTCCTATTCCTTTCTCTTCTCTAGTTAATTGACTTTCTCAGGAAACCCATGTGCTTTCTGGGTACTCTGCTTTCCCTTGAGTCCATGGATTCTTACAGACAATGACAGATCTAGGTCTGGGCGGATAGCTCAGTGGCACAATGTCTGCCTGGCAAGTGCAAGGTACTGAGTTTAATTCCAGTACATAAAAAGGATATATCTAAAAGTATACATTAGTTTTGTGTCTGTACCTAATGTATTTTTTTAAAAAAAATCTTGTACTATTTTTTGTTTTTCACACAAAGTACTTTGTGGAAATGCCTACTTTGTGTTTATAAAAATTGTTGTATGATATTTCCTATTATGAATAACAGTTAACTCAGTCATTGACATCGTATTATGCCACTCATTATGGGCATTGACTCTATTTTTGTTTTTACCTACTAGAAACCGTGCTAAATTAATTTCCTTTGTATGTGTACCTTTAAGTTGGGTTTCAATATTATTTATTCTTATCCATACATGTCTACAGTACATTGCTATGTGCCTTGAGTGGAGTTGGTTCATGGATGTTTTTCAACCCCTTTCATTCTGCTCTCTGTACTACCAATTATGTGTCTTTTATTTTGCTTTTTGTTTATAGTTTGAGTTTCGCATATGAGAATAATCATGTGATTTTATGTTTGAGTGTCTGATTTATTTCACTTAATGTCATGGTTTTAAAGTGCATCCACTTCCATACCAATGACTTCCTTTTGATAGAAAAAGTCCCAGAAATTATGAAGCTTGCTTGTAAAGATTTGTAACTGATTTTGGCAAGCTGTTTTTCAAAAGGAACAGATATTTCAGTACAAGCACATGGGTCCTACTGTCTCTACATAGTGGGTGATTTTCTGCTTTTCATAAAAAAATATGTATGTATGTATGTACATATGTATGTATTTACAACAGGGTCTACAGAGTCACAGGATCTCACTACACAGATTGGACTTGTAATGATCTTCCTATTTTCAGTCTCCCAGGTGTTGGGATTATAGGCACGTACACATACCACCATGCCCAGCCTCAATAGCCGCATAAGGCAGGCATGGCATGCTGGGCATTGAACTCTGCTTGCTGCATTTGATTAAATAGGTGCTTTAGTCCACTGTGCTATGTGTCTGCCTCTTAAATTCTTATATACTTTGTAAAGTGATAAAATTATATTAATTTAACTTTCAAAACTAAATTTTGCTAAATTCTTTTCATTAAACAAAGCTATTTATTTTTTACACTGTGATAAATGACTGCATGTTTGTATATGTTTTTTGATAAAATGCAGTATGATTTGTTTCCTTCTAAATTTCATATGAAGTATTTACTCCATTTACACTTGAATTTTAATTTGTACTTTTATTTCCTTTCTGATGGTTGTAGAGTAGTAGCAGCAACAGTTAATGTCTAAATTTATCACAGACAATTGAACAATTTCACTGTATGTTAAAAACATTCACATGTATTAGGAGTTGCTTGTAGTTTATCATCTTTGTTCTATGAATTTGTGTATTCCTGTGCACGATCATATTGATGTGATATCGACTTTTAGCTTCTGAATTCTGTTAAGAAAACTTCATCCTGTGCAAGCTCTTCACTCCTGTTCAATTTCACACTTTCTTGGCCATTCTCTGGCTCTGTCTTGAGTTACTGTCTAGATTATTGTATTTTACTCAAATTAAAATCACATGCACAGAAACACAAAACTCCTTTGTGATTTTTCATTGAGCTTACATTTCCTGTTAACTTCAATTTTAAGCAAAAACTCAGGAACTCCTACGTCCCGGTGCCATCATTGCATGATAGATGTCTAACACATGTCTGACATTATCCAACACATTTTTCCACTTGGCATTGGTCTTCGGGAAATAGTTATTACTTCCAATTTTATAGAAAATCAATTGGTATTCCTGAGAGCTGCCTGAAGTACATCAACACTGTATGTAAAATCATAATATATGTTGTTTTTCTTTATTGTGAATTAGCCATATTTGTGCTTCTGTTCTTTTCCATCTACTAACAAGAATTTCAACATATTTATTTGCCTTTTCAAATGATTAGATATGTTCAAAATTTTCTACTTTTTGTTTGTTCTTAACTATTTCCAGATTTTATTAGTTTTAATTTAATTTACTTAATTCATTTCTTTTGTAAATAAAAAAGATGACTTAATTTGTTATACTTTCTTTTTTTAATATCAAAGTTATGCCAAACTATATATTTTCCATTAAGTTAACCATATTTTGTGTGCATCATTTTGACTTGGAAACATTTGTTTGATTGCCTTCTTGATGATATTTACTTCCTGATTTCTCTTCAAAACAGAGGTCAAAATGTTCTAAATGGGGGCTGGCCAAATAGCTCGGTGGATAAAAGCAACGTAAGCTGGTGCAGGGGCCAGGAGCTCAATCCCCAGCATGCCATGCCGGCTCCATCCCTGGGCACATTTAGACAGCAACTCAGATTGGGCATGGTGGTGCATACCTGTATCCCCAGCTCTTGGGAGGCTGTAAACAGGAGAATCACTAGGAGTTCAATCTAGTAGTGAGACCCTGCACACCTTGTAGACCTTTCCCTAAAATACAAAAAAAAGGTACTAAATGTTTACATAGAATAAATGTGGTTGTTTTCTCATTATTATTTATTTTTATTGTGGCTAGAACTTGTATCCTACACATCTTTACAAATGAATATTCAAGGACTTCCACATGTACTTTACCCAAATATGTGAATGAAGTTGTAAATGTCACCATGAGGAAGTAAATTTTTCCCTTACCCAAGGTGAGCATTGTCTCCATTTTTCTTTCAAGCCAATAAATAAAAATTTTGGAGAACCTTCAGGGCATACACTGACCCCAATTCCTTGCCTCTTGGCTTCTCATAGATGACCTAGAATTACTTTTTATTTCCCCTTTTCTTTCACATCAACCTCAACTTCATGTTTGTTTTCATAATCTTTGCAGTTCTATTATACTCACAGTCCTCAATTTTCATAGACTTACTTAGATTCATATTCAATCTGTCAATCTAATGACACACATTAGATTTAAATGCTACCTCCACCCATAGCCTCTCATACATTCCTGGTCCATGTTGAGGTCACAAATTTTTCTCTGCAATCTTCTGTAGAGAAGACAATTCTGATGGGGTAAATTAGGGTATATTTTTACTATCTGCACACTAGATAACGCTTTTGTTGTTGTTTTGTTTCAGTTTCGCTCTTGGTGTCAGTGGTGTGGTCACTAACTATGGAGTCCTTTGACAATCTGTAGATATTACTTCACTATTTTTAGCTTCTGGGATCAAAATGAAAAGCTGGATGCAAAGCTTCTTTTGTACCTTTTGACTTTGTTTTTATCCCTTCCTCTTTAGACTGAAAAATGTTTAGTCTATAACACAAGTTAAGTTTTTTCATACGCAGTGAGTTGAAATGAATCATTGAAATTTTAGCAAGCAAGGCTACAAACTCAGAGCATTTCAACTCTATGTAATGTCTTGTGTGAAATATTTAGCATTTGTGCATTAGTTTTCTAAGCTATATCCTCCAAGTCTATCTCTTACTCAGTCTGTTATAATTTAGAATGTCCCTGAAAGGCCTCAAGTGCTGCTTGGCAGGGCTTTTGGAAGATGACTGAAACACAGCATCATAAAGCTTCTATGTTCATTTGTTAAAACTAAATATTCACTCTCATTCACTTAGTGTACCTTGTATTTAATTTTTCCTGAACATTTCTTTTTCTAGCCACAAAACTCTGCTCATAGATTGTTGGTGTTTTTTGCTTGTTGTATTGGTTTTTGTTTTTGTCAGACAGGGGGCTGTGGTCTGGGGGCTGATGAAGCCCATGTGTAGGCAAAATGAGTAGTGTGAGAAGAACAAGTGAGCCCAAGTCCACAGGCTGGGGGAGGACAGTGGACACTGGGGGAGTCTCCTTGCACTCTAGCATATTGTGTCCTTCAGCCTTAGGGGCAGAGAAGGCTGGCCCTACCCACTGTCTGACCTGTATTCTTGGGCTGGCCAGTGGAAGGAGGAAAACACATCAGGCAGACCTTTCACTCTGAAAATAGTATGTTTGTGAGGCCTGACAGATATCTCAGTGGATTAAAACACCTATTTAGACAGACTCAGGGGCCAGGGTTCGATCCCCAGCCTACTGTGCTGGCCCACCCCTGGTGTGCACTGAGAAGACAAATGAGACTGGGCATGGTGGCAGGAACCTATAATCCCTGTACTTGGGAGGCTGAGGAACAGGAAGGATCACTATATGTCTGGTCTGTGTAGTGAGGCCCGGTAGATCCTGTACTAAATACCTAAAAATAAACTAAAGAAGAAAATAATATGTTTGTGAAGAACTAGAGCCTTCAAAAATAGTTTTAGTCAATTACCTGCAAGAATAAAGCACTTTAAGAGGTAAAGCACATACAAACACTGGACCTTATAATTTTCTAACCCATTGTGAATATCAATAATACGTTAGCTTAGCTGAAGGCTTTAAATACATCTCAAACATTCTCCAAACCTACTGGTCTGTGGAAAAAGTGTCTTCCTCTATACTGGTGGAGAAGCATATGCACACCGCAGGGCTGAGAAACATGCACCTAATACGACTTTGCCTCACTAATGCTGAAGTATTAATTTTTTTTTTTTTACTTTTACAAAGAATGCTCCAACAGACTTTGATTTATTATGTATAACAGTTTGACTAAATACGTTTTCTTTATTATGACATTATGTTTTTATTGTTTTGAATTAGGAATCTGTCCCCAGTTACTTTGATCTTTCTACCACATATAAGAAAGTCCATTTAGAGTAAAGACTGCTGCAATATCTCGGCTGTGAGCCAAGGCGCTAACTTGTGGACAGTACAGTGGCATTACTCACTGCAGCATTTTAAACTACACCTCTAATCATCCTTAACTCTTATTTACCATCTCCATGGTGATGCTGAATATTCTACACCACAAGGCATTTTGAAGCAATATTTAAGATAAAATCTAAAATTTTCAAGGACTGCATTTCCTGACTAAGGTGTGCTGCTTCCCTTCAAAGCTTGTGTAGTTATTTAATGTCTTGCTTTACACTACAGTCCTCTATAGTTGGTACAAGAAAGAAATACTTTCAGAGGTAAGAAAATAAATACAAGCTCAATCATCCCATACAGAAAGGCTTATGCAAAAATGTCAATAAAGGTGGAAGTCATATGTTCATTATTCTTACATGTGGAGTCATTATCTTAATCATTTCCACAATCACACGAAAATAGCTCTTCTTAATAATGCCTTGCCTTAAAAATAGCATGGGTTTGCATTCTAAATAGGGTTCTAAGTAAGTTAAGTTATTGTCCTTATAAAACTATTATTTCTAATATAAAACATTTATCTGTAGCAAAGAGCATAGTAATATTTAGCATTATACAATAATTTTATTGATTCCATTTTTGATTAGTTAACTTACTGACTCTGGCTCAATGAATTATATGGAAAAAACACAGGCACATTCCTTATAAAAATCTACATTGCATAGAACAATAAATACCCTACTTCTTCCAGAAAAACACACACACACAAACAAACACACTTACTCAATGAAGAAGTGCATAACTTTTCAAGTTTACACTAGGGAGTTTCAAAGTCACGGCTGTGTAAATTTTGTGTTAAAAATGCTTGCAAGTTTATATGTGACAGTGAGCAAAGATAAGTAATTAGGAAAGGTGCCCAGCACTATGCTTTTCCTTACTGGCTTAATACAAATGCATTCAAGTAAGTATGGAAAAGTATAAGAAATGATGTTTACCATTCATTATCCAGGCTAAGATTGTAGTGAACGAGAAGCTGGGGAGATAACTCAGTTGAATAAGCGCTTGTCTGGCAAGCATAAGGGCCTGAGTTCAGTCCCTGGTTATGAAGAAAAAAGAACTAGAAAAAAAATATTTTGGTAAACTTGCATCTATTTCTTGTTGTTCTGATAATAAAACTGCATACAACATTAAATTTTATTGTCTTTTGTTTGTATTCTGAACATTGTTTTATGACATCAATTTTTTTTAGTCACTCAATACTTCCTCTGTCCTTCACTAATTCAACTGAAATTTAGTCAACACATAATACCTCTTTATTGGTACTATAATAGAGAAAGAAGAGAAAGAAAGACCAGCATTAAATTTGTGCTTATGAAACTTCTAGTCTTCTGAAATAAAAACAATCAAATAATAAATTAATTAAACAGTTTTTAGTAGTTACTTATGGCTATAACAAACACTATGCAGTAAATACAGGATGTTGACAAGGAGTAAATGTAACGGAAACACACCAGTCTCTAGCATCAGGAAAATCTTCCCAAGGAATGCATTTTGCTGGGCAGCTAGTGAGAATTTGGGGCAAAATTAGCAGTGTGTAGAAATCTTGCGGGAGGGAGCTTTGTGGATTCTGTAAACTGCGATAAAGGTAAAATTGCTTCAATAAACCAGAGAAGTAGAAAAGCATTAGGGGTAAAGTTGTGAAATAGCCCAGGATCAATGGAAAGAGTTACCCAACATTAGACATTAAGAAACCATGAAGGAGTCCAAGAAGGCTATGAAGAATGCATTTGATTTTTTAAAATAGAAGTTGTTTTAATTGAAATCCTAAGAATATATTGAAAAAGGACAATCATGGATGCAGTTATTTATAGGTGTCTAGATGTCTAAACAAGGTCAAATATGGCTATATAATCATCTTTGTTATTGTAGATAAAAGAGTTGTAAACTATTGCCAAGTTCACAAAAATTATGTTCTGTTCAAAAATAAATGACATTCTGATTTCATAAGACAAATCATTAAATCTATATAGGAATTGTTTCAGCGATATCATCTAATATTGCTTGCTTTTATTCTTTGTAGTGATTATTATAAAAACAATGGCTTTATTTATGATAGATATTCAAATCTCGACAGGCAAGAGGTCTGAGGTGGCATTAACCACACACAAGAGGCAAAATATGTGTCACAGAGAACTAACTCAGCAGCACACCACCTCCTGGCAAGCACAAGGTCCTGATATTTTATTCCTGGTACCAAATATAATAATAAGAGAAGATGTTTTAAATGTTGTACATTATGGTTTTCAGGTTGAAAATCTGTTAAGATCTAAGTAAATTAGTAAATTTCTAGTTTTTATTAAGTATAGGAATTAGTATTTATATTCCATTCTAGTACTTGTCACTTCCAACCAAAATACAATGATAATGCCATGTATAAACTTACTTTCCCAGCATCCTGTTAGCCAGGCTCTGATACTTGATGTAGCTCATGTGGTTGAGCAAACACAGCACAAGTTGTGTACTGGGAGTTACTGATGCAGAGAAACAGGAAGAACTGAGTATCCACCACTGGAATCAGTGGCAGGAGGGGTGGTGTCGGTGGTGGTGGTGTTGAGCTCCACCACACTGAGTTCTTGAGATGCCAGGTCAGCTGTCATACTGAGCTTAATATAGACAGCAGCAGGATGCATGGGAAATGTGGCCACCTCGTCATGATTGCTTGGATGGTGCACATCCATCCTCCCCGCATTGGGAGGCTGCAAATTGGAGGATCACTATGAATCTGAGCTCTGAAGTGAGACTCTCTACTAAATGCACAAAAAAAAAAAAAAAAATTAACAAGTTTTTAAAAAAAAAAAACTGGAGATTTTAATTACAGAACTAAGACTCCTCTTGTAATTGACTTCAGTGAACTGGAAAAGCTGTGGATGTCCCTAAAATAGTACCCAGTAGCAGGACAAGGAATAGCTTATGGCATAGGGCTTAACAGCTGGTGGGAGAAGAAACAAAGTTGATTTATAGCTACCTTCTATTGAATAGTGCTAATTCAATAAATCATTGAATACAAGCAACAGACTTGAACTCTGGCTGATTTAAACTCTGAATGCATCTACCTCCATAACTGACTAACTCAGTCAATAGCTGAATATACAAATGAATTTTATAGAACTGCTTTAAGATGGCAAAAAGTCTACGATAACTAGAGCTAAGCAGAATTATCACAGCCTGCACCTTCTCCACAAGCAGTGATTACAGGGCTGCCACAAGCACTGGTGTCAGTGGCTTGCTCAGCACACCCAGGGGCAGTGCAGTATGGCATGTGGAACCAGGGATTGAACTCTGGTCCCTGCGCTCACCTAAGCAGGCACTTATTCCACTGAGTTATTTTTCTGGCCCCAACTGGTTAATGTTCTAATTTAGATTTTCTTCATTCTTTCCATCTGTGTAGAGGTTTAAACATGATCCTCTGCAACTCTGAGGCAGAAAAGTGGGCAGTGAAGCATGCTTAGCCTTTAAAATTTGTTTGTCCTGGTTTTGTTCTTTGGTTTATCCCTTCTGCTCTCAGTAGTCACAGGGCACAGGTCCTTGGGGATTGTAGTGATGTTTAATGAATCAGTGGTCAAGTGAATTGGATCACTTAGCCTCTGTAGGCGACGAATGTCTACAAATATTAGGGTGGATTGCCAGAAATTCCCCCATTTGTTTTCATCTCTAAGTCCAAATCCTTTTTTAAGCCAAAATAGGGTAGGGGTCTTCAGGGCTTGAATAAATGATATAAGCCAGTGTCCTCAACCATTGGACACAAGGACCAGTATAGTGGAAGACACTTTTTCCCCAGACCAGTAGGTTTGAAGAACGGTCTCAGGACTTCAAGCACATTGCATTCATGGTGTATTTTCTCCTGTCATTATCACATTGCAGTATATGATGAAATAACTATGCATCTCACCTTAATGTAGAATCACTTGTTATTAACTGACAGCAGAATTGTGGAATCTGTGTGCAAATAACTGACTTATCATGGCCTCTGAGCAGGCAAACCTTGCTGTTAATGCTGCCTTGTAGCTCAAGCTGCTTCCCAGAATTAGCATCAGAGCCTCGGCTCCACCTCAGCTCAACAGGCTTTAGAATCCCATAAGGGCTGTGTGACCCAGACCCCTCAGCCACACAGGTACAGAAGGGCGTGGCTCATTTGAGATTCCACTGCTGCTGCTGATCTGACAAGGGGTGGAGTTCAGGCAGTAAAGCAAGTAATGGGGAGGAGGTATGAATACAGATGGAGTTTTTCTTGCACAATGGTAAAGGCCAATCGCCTGAAGATGGGTGATTCCTTGTCTAAGCAGCTCATTGTGGCACAAGAACTTAACAGTTTCTAAGTGAATCTCATCCTCTGGCTCTTTATAGAACTGATACACAACAACATTCAGTTGTGCTTTTGCTTTTTCGTTAAGGTAAGATAGGTTCCCTGATCTATTATAGGCCCATCTCAAACTCATGGTAATCTTCCTGCCTCACACTGTCTTGTGCTGGGATTATAATTGTGTGCACCACACCTGAAAAAAATTCACTTTCTGTCTATGGTTTGGATGCTGTGCAAGAGCTTTGCTGGTTGTCAGATAATTTTCTGTTTTGTATGTTCATATATACCTGTGCTCTACATTTTGATTTCTTCAATTTTATACTATTTTAATCTTTGATTTATCCTTAAAAACTTTTGAGGGTTGGGAAGATAGCTCAGTGGCATAAGTGCCTGCCTGGCAAGCACAAGGCCCTAAATTCAATCCCTGGTACCACCAAATTTTTTTCTAAATAATCGTTGGCAGTACATTGAGTAGTATTAGTACAAATATATATTCCTAAGTTACATTTCTACCCATCTTCTCAAAAAATGCAAGTTACACTTTCCTTCTTTCAAGATCATTGGGGGAAAATAAAGAAAAGAACACTGAAACCACATGCATATTAGAGGCACCGCCATCTCCTGGTCTGAGCAAGCTATCCCCGGACCCACCTTCTAAAAGAACAGATCTTTAAATCTGGCTTAGCGGCATAAGCCTGAAATCCCAGCTCAGCACTCCGATTAGGCTGGGGCAGAATTGTAAGAGCAAGTTCGGCCTTGGCAAATTAGTGACTTAGACACTGTTTTAAAATTTATAAAAAATATATATAGTTTGTCTTTCTTTCTTTCTTTCTTTCTTTCTTTCTTTCTTTCTTTCTTCCTTCCTTCCTTCCTTCCTTCCTTCCTTCCTTCCTTCCTTCCTTCCTTCCTTCCTTTCTGTACACAGGGTCTCACTATGCAGCCCACATTCATAGTGATCCTCTTGCTTTCTGCCTCTCATGTGCTGGAATTACAGGCACGCGCCACACCCCCTGGATTGCATCGCCGGCTCAGCGCACCCGAAGGAGGGGCTGGAGCGGCTTGGGGAAACAAGGATTGAACACTGGTCCCTGCGCTTACCTAAGCAAGTGCTTAGTCCGCTGAGCTATACCGCCGGCCCTAAATGGATCGAACACTGGTCCCTGTGCTTACCTAAGCAAGCACTTAGTCCACTGAGCTAAACCGCCGGCTCTAAAATATATATATTCTACGTGATGTAGTACAGTGTGAAGACCTTGGGATTAATTCCCTATACTCTCCCAGAATGTCTTTAGCATCAGACCCAGAAGATAATAGTAAAAAGGAACCTATTTCTCTCCCTCTAGACTACAAAACTTGAAGGAAAAAAATCATAAACTAAATGATTATTAAAGCAAAATAAAACAAACAGAAACATGAAGCACCACACCAAAAATATTATCTGCTTCACACATGACTATTTCTGATGGTACTAAAAAATACCTAGTGTCGTGTCTCCCACTGATTACCAAATGTCCCTCATTCCAATTATTAATTAAAAAATGAGTCCATAGGAGTTCCCACACAGGCAGACAGGGCAACTTGCATCAAGCAGAATATAAGAGGGAAAATCAGTCAAGCAGTCAGCACATAAGACGCCGGTCCCACGCACCATCTCCCAGGAGTCTGGTGTGGGTCATAGAAAACTGGGGAAGACTAGTAAAATTCTCACAGTTAATCTCTGTTCAAGGCCGGGGAGATGGCTCAGTGGAATAATCACTTCCCTGGCAAGCACAAGGGTTTGAGTTCAATCCCCGGTTCCGTCAAAAA
>PVKA01021278.1:15004-39041 GCA_004027165.1 Ctenomys sociabilis | reverse complement strand
GTCAAAGGCTTTCTCTGCATCAATTGAGATGATCATGTGGTTTTTAGATTTCAGTCTATTAATATAGTGTATTACATTTATAGATTTTCGAATATTGAACCATCCTTGCATCCCTGGGATGAATCCTACCTGGTCATGGTGTATGATCTTCTTGATGATTTGCTGTATTCTATTTGCCAGGATTTTGTTGAGTATTTTTCTATCTATGTTCATGGGGGAGATTGGCCTGTAGTTTTCCTTTTTCACTGTGTCTTTCCCTGGTCTTGGAATCAGTATTATGCTTGCCTCCAGAAATGATTTTGGGAGGACTATTTCTTTTTCAGCTGCATTGAAGTGTTTGTGGAGTGTGGGGATTATATCTTCTATAAACTCCTCGTAGAATTCAGCTGTGAATCCATCAGGACCTGGACTTTTCTTTGTCGTCAAGCTTTTTATTACATTTTATATTTCTTTGAGTGTTATCGGCTTATTGAGAGTTGTTATATCTTCTTGGTTCAATTTTGGTAATTTGTACCTTTCGTGGAATCTGTCCATTTCTTCTGTGTCTTCTATTCTGTGAGCATCAAGATTCTCGAAGTAACTATTGATAATTTTCTGAATTTCCGCTGGGTCTGTGGTGATTTCACCCTTTTCATTCCTTATTGCTTGTACTTGAATTTTCCTTTGCCTCTTTTTTTTTAACATTTTTTTTCATTTATTTTTATTTTATTAAAATACAAATGTCAATCAGACAGTTTCAAGACACCTTAACCATACACATTCAGTGAATTAATATATTGCAAACTGTTTTCATAACGTTTTGGTATTGTACAAGGTGCATACATGATATTATATTTACAGATATTATTTTAGCAGATATCTGTTATCAGTGAATTAAGATTGTAGCTGATTACTTATCTTATTTTTTATTTCTGAATTATATCCAAAAATTCAATAATTATTTTCCTAGTGGATGACCGTAGTATTAGAAGCCGACATAATATCCTGTCCAACTACCATTAGTGCAGATCTTGCCTATCATAGAATTATGTAGAAGCACAGCATTATCTATCCCAACTGTACTGTCTATACACACACATCATGATTTTTTCTTTCTACAACCCTTCCTTTGTCTACACCTTTCAAAAGTGGGCACTCCATTGACATTCAACTAACTTAGGTGCTTGAACTCGACACCACAATCCAACACTGTCCAGCATTCTGCAACCATAGTGAGTTATTCAAAGAAATTGTCGACCATATCCATTTACAGCTCAGCTTAATATTATGGGCTCACGATGTACACCTCCTTTTTATATTTTTCTGCTGGATGGTTAAGACCTAGGTAGATCAAGACTTATATACCAACACAAGAACTTTATATTTCCTATGTGGTCATTGAAGTCCTCTCAGGGTTTATCTTGTAGTCCTGTACATTTTTCTGTAGTTCTTTTGTCTGTGTCATTCACGTGGATGAGTCACGGCCAATGCTTGACCAGATTGCTCTCTGTGAGAGCTTGAGAGAAAGTTTTCTCTTCATGTGACTCTCCCCAGGCACACTTTAGAACTTCAATCTCTTTCCTCTGTGGCTCCATAATCTCTTTGTTCAGAAAATTTGGAGCTCACCTGAGTTTCATGTTGCAGTACAGGTTCTCTTATGTCCTGAGTCTTCGCTGACCTTGAAAGGCTAGGGCCAAAATGTTGGCTGGCCTCAAGCACCAGGGCCTGAGTTCATCCTTTGCCTCTTTTTGATGAGGTTCATAAGAGGCTTATCAATTTTATTTAGTTTTTCAAAGAACCAACTTTTTGATTTGTGGATTCTTTGAACTGTTTTCTTCATCTCATTTGAATTAATTTCTGCTCTAATCTTTATGATTTCTTCCCGTCTTTGTGCTCTGGGCTTCGTTTGCTCTTCTTTTTCTATCTGTCGGAGGTACAACATTAAGGTGCTCATTTGTTCCCTTTCTGTTTTCCTAATGTGTGTGTTCATAGCTATTATTTTTCCTCTAAGAACTGCTTTCATCGCTTCCCATAAATTCTGGTAAGTTGTACTTGAATTTTCATTGAATTGTAGATATTGTTGAATTTCTTGTTGATTATCTTCTGCAACCCATTGATTGCTGAGTAGGGTGTTGTTTACTTTCCATGCGTTTAGTGGGGTTTTCTGGTTTCTTTTGTCATTTATTTCCAGTTTCATTGCATTGTGGTCAGATAGTATGCATGGGATAATTTCTATTTTCTTGCATATACTTAGGCATGACCTCTGGACTAGTATGTGGTTTATTTTGGAAAATGACCCATGTACAGCTGAAAAAAATGTGTATTGAGCTGTGGTTGGGTGGAACACTCTGTATATGTCCACCAGGTCCATTTGTTCCAAGCTCTGGTTCAATTCTGCTACTTCCTTGCTAATTTTTTGTGAGGTTGACCCATCTTTTTAAGATAAGGGTGTGTTAATTTCTCCTGTTAAGATTGTGTTCTTAGACATTAAGTTTTTCATGTCCCTTAATATTTGTCTTACATAGTTGTGTGCTCCTGTGTTTGGTGCATAAATATTTATGAGTGTTACTTCTTGCTCTTGAATTTTTCCCCTGACCAATATATAGTGGCCTTCTTGTGTCGTTTGATCATTCTTGGTTTGAAGTTGAGACTGTCTGAGAACAGAATTGCTACTCCTGCTTTTTTTCTGAGGTGCTAGGACATGTAGTATTGTTTTACATCATTTGACTTTCAGCCTATGAATGTCCTTTTCAGTGAAGTGTGTTTCTTGTAGACAGCATTTTGTTGGATTTTGTTTCCTAACCACTGTGCAGTCTATTTCTCTTAATTGGAGAATTGAGTCTGTTTACATTGATGGTTATAATTGAAATGTGCTGACTTATGTTTGTCATGATATTTACCTGGTGTTGTTTACTCCTTTGTAACCTGTGTTTAATTGACTGTCCTGTTTAGTGGGTTCCTTCCATTCTCGTTCATGTAGCGCTGTCATTGTGGCCTCTCTCTAGAACATCTTTCAGCAGCCTGTGAAGGGATGGCTTTGTCATCATGAAATTCTTTAGCTGTTCTTTGTCATGGAAGTATTTCACTTCTCCATCAAACTTGAAAGAGAGTTTTTCAGGATATAATAGTCTGGGCTGGAATTTGTTTTTGTGTAGGACTTGAGGAACTCTGCTCCATGCTCTCCTTGCCTTCATTGTTTGTGTAGAGAAGTCAGCTGTAATTCTGATGGGTTTTCCTTTGAATGTGAGCTCCTTCTTCTCTCTAGCAGCTTTCAGTATATTGTTTTTGTGTTGAATTTCTGGGATTTTAACTATTATATGTTTCCATGTGTTTCTACGTGGGTTGAAGTTATTTGGTGTTCTGTATGCTTTGGTGACCTGAATGTTGGATTGTTTCCTCATATTTGGGAAGTTTTCTGTGATTACTTCTCCCCAAATCTTTTTATTTCATTTGTATTGACTCCTTCATTCTCATTTTTTTTAATATTAACTATTTATTTTATTTTCATCTTCTCAATGGTTCCCTGCTACATTGGCATGATATTTTTATTTACTTTTTTTATTTTTTTCCATTTATTTTTATTTTATTAAAATACAAATGTCAATCAGACAGTTTCAAAACGCCTTAACCATACAGAGTCGATGAATCAATACATTGCAAACTGTTTTCATAACGCTTTGGTATTGTACAAGGTGCATACATGATATTATATTTACAGGTATTTTTATAGCTGAATTATATCAAAAATTCAATAATTATTTACCTAGTGGATGACCATAGCACTAAAAGCCGACATAATATCCTGTCCAACCACTATTAGTGCAGATCTTGCCTATCATAGAATTATGTAGAAGCACAGCGTTATGTATCCCAACTGTACTGTCTATACACACACATCATGATTTTTTCTTTCTACAACCCTTCCTGTGTCTACACCTGTCAAAAGTTCCTTCATTCTCGTTGATACCAATTATTCTTACATTGTTCATCCTGGCATCATCTTGCAGGTGATGGATTATTTTTTTCTGCATTCTCGTTGTTTTTAAGAGATCCTATTTCACCTTTTCACTAAGTACTCCCACATCTTCAAGATCTGAAACTCTGCCTTTGCTTTCACTCAGACAGTTTTGTAGACTCGTGATTGATATTTTTAGTTCTTCTATATCTCTTTGACTATGTTTCATGTGTTCTATTTCTTTTCTGTATTGCTCATTCAATGAATCCATCATATTTCTGATCTCCTCAAATTTTTTATCCATGTCTTCTTTGAGGTAGTTATTAATTCTTTTCTGCTCTGTTTTTTCCAAGTTGGATTTCCTCTGTATATTTCTGGACTTGTTTTGGTATTTCAGATCCTATGACTTCAAAAGTTCTTTTTTGATTTCAGAACTTATTTCTGCTGTTGTTTCTTTGCTTCAGATGCTGTTAATTCATACATTTCAGCTGGAATAGTGCTCTCTGCTGGGTGAGCATAGTTTTTCCACCAAATGTTTCTGAAATTCATTCTTTATTTCAGATACTATGTATTCAGATATTTCTTTTTTAACTTGTGGAATTATTTCTCATTTTATTTCCTCTATAGCTTTCTGCTGTTGTTCCTTTGCTGCTGTATCTGTTAATTTATTTATTGCAGCTGAGCTAGTGTCCTCTGCCCTTACTGGTGGACTCGAGGTCTGGGATTGCGTTTTTCCCCTTGTCTTTTTCATTTTTTATAGCACTGACCTTTGACCTTTGGTGCAGAGCTTTGGTGCAGCTATAACCTTAGCTTGTTATGAGATTCAGGTGCCAGTCTATTAAGTTTGAGATTATCCAGGTATGCCTATCCTGGATCTAGCTGTTGTGTTCAGTTCCTTTTTTTTTGCTACAGCTCCTTTGGTTCCCCTCTGTTGGTTCCCTTTTCAGGTGAGCATGAACTGAACTGGGATGCAGAGTAAGTAATGAAAATTCCCTGTCTTAGCTGACTTTGGGGCCAGGATCCAGAAAATTGCCGGGGTCAGCCCTCCTGTGTTAGGCAGGTCACTCCCCACGTGGGCGGGCCTGCGCTTTGGTGGGTCTTCTGGGCTCACAAAAGAATAGTGGATGATCTTATTCACCGAGTAGGCTGTACTGAGTCGACCAGCCTGAGCTGGGTCCGGGTCTACAGGCCGGAACCCAAAAAGCTGGGAAAGTTCCCTCCGGTGCAGCGGGCCTAGAGCCCTCACTCACAGGCCAGGTTGCGCTGGGTTTCTGGCCCTGGCATGGGACCGAGGATTGCTGAGAAATGTCCCTCTGGCGTGGCAGGCTTGGAGTTCTCACTCCAGGCCAACCTGCACTGAGTCTGGGGCTGTGGGGTGGGACCAGTAATCACCTGGAAATGTTTCTTTGGCATGGTTTGCCTGGAGCTCTCACCAGGCCACGGGGGGGGGGGGGGGGGGGGGGGGGGGGGGGGGGGACAGGGAATCCCTGGGAAATGTCTCTCTGGCAGGGCGTGCCTGGAGTTCTACACTTACTGAAATTTGATGGGCAGAGAATCGGGGAATTTCCCACTTGTTCAGCGGGCTTTAGGGCAGGGGATCCGGGGAGGTGTTAGTGAGTGGGTCCTGAGGTTTCAGGCCGGTCACTGGCTTGGAGGGCTTGGGGGCAGGGATCCGTGTAGTGCGCGTGTGAAGAAGCCTTTGGCTCTCCCTTAGACTCACCACACTCTCACTGATCTGGGAAGCCTGGTGAGTCGTGCACATTCCCACTCACTGGGAGAGCTTGGGGTGGGATCCAGGAGGCCGCTGGAGTCCTCTGCGCCATCTCAGGCTGGTCTCTGGGGCTGGGCAGGTGTGGGCGGGATTGAGGAAGATGGCAGAGTCTTAAGATTCATGAGCCAAGCACATAGGCAATCTCTAGACTCTAAGAAGTCAAAAAATGGATTTTAAGAAGTTTTTAGAGTGTCTAGAAAGTAACCTTAACAACACCTTCACTTTGGACCGGTTAAAATGTGTTTCTGAATTCTTGCCTCCAAAACTATTCAAAAAAAGAGTTTTTTTTCAAACTGGTACTTTTGTGGTTATGTGTTAAAATAACAACCAAAATCCTAACATACATTCTCACATATATCTGTGCACCATGAACGCACACAAAACAAAACCTGCTAACATGCATGAAGGTCACCATATGGATCGAGCAAGACATGATTAAAACCAAGACACTCGGAAAACAATTCAGTTTCATAAAATTAAAGTCTACAACCCTTTATGGAGCTATTACCTAAAAATCAGGTAACTAAATGGTCACATATAACTAAGAAAACACCTTCCAGAAAATCACCATAGAGAAAAGTTAGCTATGTTTCCAAGCTCCAAGCAGAACTAAATATACAGTCACAATATATTCTGGAAAATGCATCAGTAGGAGATTTTATCACCATTGTACAAACCTAACGGGATGTACTTACCCCTGAGCCCACATGAACACAACTTCACTGTGTCATAGAAACTCCTGGGATCCCTGTCATACCAGCAGTCTGCTCTTCAGCAAAATTTGTCCCTGTCAAACATTTGTTGAAATATGCTTTGCAATGTCATGTTACTGAGAGATAGTGAGACTTTACAAAGTGATTAGGTAGTTAAGAGGGCGCCATTCTTTGCATTAGGGAATCCCAAGGAAACTAGTTCTCCCTCTCCTAGGACTGGGTTAGTTGGTAAGAGAACAGGTTATTGTGAAGGAAAGTGCCTCACGTGTCAGCCAGCACCTGGTAGCTGACTGCCACAGGAGATTCCTGCCCGCATTGTTCACCATTCTTCTTTCTTGTGCTGCCCATGATTGGCGACTGATGTGTCAATAGTGTGAAGTGTGTATTTATTAAATAAGTGACTGAAAGCACAACTGACTCCTCTCAAGTTGCTGATGTGAGAAGCAAAGAGTTCACAGCAGCTGAGGGGAAGTAATTCACCTGGAGGATAATTCGCAGTGCAACTGTTGGGAAATTAAATGTGTCCACAAAAGTTTGCTTATGAGAAACATTTTTTTTTAATCTTTTTTAGCGGTACTAGGGATAGAACTCAGGACCTTGCACTTGCCAGGCCAGCACCTATTCTACTGAGCTATTTCCCCAGCCCTCTGGAGAACATTTCAAGCGGTTTTTTTCAGCATAAATATAACTTACTTTTCCCAAAGTTGACCTGGAAGCCTCAGAAAAAGAAATGTTTCTTTTTCTTAAATAGTGTGGATGGGTCAGCAAACAATGGGCAATGTAGAAAATGGCCATGGAAGCTTTGGAACAGGATCAGTCAGCTTTCCCACCAATGCAACACAGCACTCGGTGCCCATAGCCAAAGTGGGGAGAGGGGCATTTTGGCTGATTGCTTCAGAGGATTATGTTCATTGTTGACTGGTCCCCAGGTACAATGACATCAATGAGGGCACAGTAGAGGAAAGCTGCTCAACCTGTAGTGACCAGCAAGTAGAGGAGTGGGGACGAGAACACCTCCCTCCAGGCGTTGGCTCCAGTCAGCCACCTCTGCCAGCCAAGTTGTGCCTGCTCTGACATCGTGTTCAGCCATGAGTCGATCAGTAAGTCAGTTCACCTATGAGAATTCAGCCCCTGTGACCCAACCACTCACACAAGCCCCAGCTCTGAACACCTAAGACTATGGGAGATGTCTTATAACTACAATAAACATTCCGTCTCTAAGCCTCAAAAGGCTCCTGTTCATTTCATTGTACAAAATGCACTTGATGTATCTCTAAGAGCCAACAGTCTTAGAATTTCTGATGTAGCTGAAAAGACCAAGTCCAAAGGCAGAGAGGTTAACTGTCTCGATTAAGGTAGAACAAAAAATTTTATACCCCTGAGTAATCAGGCACATCCAATATAAAGCAGTCTAATAGGTGGGTACTTACCTGAGCCCACATGAACACAACTGCACTATGTCATAGAAATTCCTGGGACTCATGTCATACAAGCAGTCTGCTCTTCAGCAAAAATTGTCCCCGTCAAACATTTGTTGAAATGTGCTTTGCAACGTCATGTTACTAAGAAATGGTGGAGATTTCACAAAGTGATGAGGTAGTTAAGAGGGCTCCATTGTTTTCATTCAGGAATTTCAACGAAGCTAGTTCTTCCTCTCCTGGGACAGAATTAGTTGATAAGAGAACAGGTTATTGTGAAGGAAAGTGCCTCTATAATGGTCAGTTTAATATCTCACCTGAAAGAATTTGTTATTAGGTAACAAAACTGATAGAAAGTATGAGGTGAGCTAGGTTTCTGGTATTTTCAATTGGTTTTGTTTCTTTGTTTTAAATTTTTCTGTTTGGTACAAGGTCTCACTACACAGCTCAAACTCATGTGATTTTCCTGTTTTCGCCTTCCCAGCTCTGGGATTCGATGCATGTACCACCATGCCGGATTTCTAGGAGGCTCAGCACGCCCAGGGCAGGACCAGCACATCATGTGGTACCTGGAATCCAACCTACATCCCTTGGATGCTGAGTCATCTCCATAACCCATTTTCAATTTGTTTTAATGTCTTTTTTAAAAAGCAGGGTCTCACCGTTATTCAGACTGGCCTTGAACTCACTATATAGCTTATGCTGGCCTCACACTTGTGTGGATTCTCTTGCCTAAGCCTCCTAAGTGCTGAGATTATAGGTGTGTAATACCATGCCTAGCTTAATATACTTTCTTCATATGAATTGTTTATCATAATCATAATATGTACATGTATAATCAAAAACTCTGGAGTCTGGTCCAGAGGGGAAACAAGTTCTTAGAGTATTAGCAGTCTGTTTGTTCAGCAGACATAGCATTGCACATAGGGTCACAGGCCATGCCATTCTAATATGACTTAAGTGTTGCAGTGTGACCAGATAAAGAAGCCAGGACTACAGTCGTGGCTTCTGATCACAGTCCCAGTCTCTTTATCTGGCCATGCTGCCATTGCTATAACTGCACAAATAAAGACACCTCAGATCATATACCATCTCTAACAAAACTAAACAAAGGAGATGTAAATGAAGAACAATTTTGTATCTGTATATACAGAATAGTAGGATAGATATATAGCTACTTTCTCTTAATTCAATAAGAAAAGATTTGTACTAATAGTGTTTGGACAGGATATCATGTCTTCGTCTTGTGCTAAGAATGACTACTACAAAGACAGCAATATGCAATGTATTAATTGTTGTAATTCTCCTACCAACCTGTTTTGAAGCTGTCTCACTGAAGTTTTTTCTCAATAAAATCAATTTTTAAAAAGCTAGGTCTTTTTTTTTTTCTACAAAAGATGTGTTTGGGGAAAGTTAGCTGCAAGGGGGAGTCCGGGTCAGTGTGGCGGGGGTGGTCCAGCAGCGCTGCAGACTACGCTAGGGCTGCATTGTGCAGAAGGCAGTAAGTTGAGATTCAGGGCCAGTGTGTTTTGGCAGGGCCATCGCCGCAGGAGTCCGGACCTGTGGAAAGCAGCATCCTGTTTCTGGAGCCTCCACCATGAGTGTGCAAACCTGAAAAGCTGGATGCCAGACTCAGTGCAGAATATTGGAGGTGAGAACAGCATCCCCCATGAAGTTGGGTTGCAGAGTGGAGAGGATGCCAGCAGCTTAGTGTTGCACGCCTCTTGGGTCACCTGTAAGGCCTGCTCTATGGAGGTACCACCTACCAACTTCTGCTCAAAGCCTGTTGGAGTGTTGGTCTTGGGCCAGACTGGGAAGCTCTCATGCATTTCCTGCTCTGGAGCCTTACCCTGTGTCCCCAGGTTTGGGAACAGCACTGAAGTAGACTTCTAAGGCTGGCAGCAGCACAGCCCAGGGGGAGTCAAAGAGTTGGAAGCTGCAGTTGCTTCTGCTTGAGAATCTATGTCAATGGAACATATGCTACAGAAGAAACAAGCTGCTTCCCTCCTGTATCAGAGGCCCTCTCAAGCAAAGTGATGTATCTGGCAATTGTTTTTCTAGGACAAGAATGGGACATTGGGTGTTAATTAGCCTCCCCAACAAACAGGAGCCTCTGGGTCTTAGGATAATTGTGTACTTGCAGATCTTAGTACTGAATAGTATTATGGGGCCTGGGGTATAGCTAGTGCATAGTCCCTGCCTGGCAAGCAAGAAGCCCTGAATTCGATTTCTGGTGCCAATTAAAACTATTATACTATTAAAATAAACAATAGGCTATGATATGTGATAAAAGTTTTAGTTTTCTTTGTCAAAACTGCTTAAAATTACTGATTTTTCCCAATTATGATGACTTACCAATTCAGAAAAAAGAGACTGATAAATATCTCACAAATAAGGAGTAAACTATAGAATGCACTCTAATTTCAAGGCACTCTATAATTTCAGGGTTTTTTTTTTATTGTTTTATAAAAAAGTTCTTTAATTTAACAATATATATATTGGACACCAAAGCAAGATCCAATCTTTTTTTTATTGAAGAACAAATAGCAATGAGACAGTTTCAAATCAAATTAACAGGACAGATTCAATAATTAATACATTGCATATGGTTTTTGTAGTGGTTTGTTGTTGAACAAGGTGCATACATGATATTCTACCTACAAACACTATTAGAGCAGATGTTTCTAATCAATGAATTAAGAGAATGTAGCTTTATACTTATCCTATTTTTTAAAGCTGAATTATAGTACAGCTTCAATAATTAATATTTTCTACCCTGTTATCTTCCTAATGATTATCTATAGTACTAATATCCAGTCCAACCACTATTAGTGCAAATCTTGCTTCTCATAGAATCATGCAGAAGTACTACATATTTATCCTAACTGTATTGTTTACACAAACAGCATGGTTCTTCCATTGTATCCCCCCTTTTTTGTTCAGACATGTCAAAGACAGGCACTCCATTTTCATTCAACCATTATAGGTGCCTGAACTCAGCAACACAACAAAACACAGTCCAGCGGACCACAATAATAATGAGTTATCTGAAGAAGTTGTTGACTATAGAGATTTACAGATCAACTTATTATATGGCCTTATTTCATATACCTCATTTTTATACCTTTCTGATGCATGGTTAAGACTGTGATAAAGCAAGAAATGTATAACAAAAAATGTAGCTTTTGTATCTGATGAGGTCAGTCAATTCCCCGCAAGGCTTATCTTATAATCCTGTATCTCTCTCTGTAGATCCTATGTGTCAGCCTTGTGGATGAGTCATGGCCAATGCTTTACAAGTTTGCTCTCTTTGGGAGCCTGAGAGAAAGTTTTCTCTCCATGTGACTCTCCTTAGGCACATTATAGATCATTGCTCACCTTCCTCTGAGGCTCCATAATCTTCTTGATCAGAAAATTTGTGACACAACTGAGTCCCCTGATGTTACAGTACAAATTCTCCTATGTCCTGAGGCTTCGTTGACCTTGCAAGGCTAGGGCCGAAATGTTGGATGACCTTGTGGCTCTTCTATTTCTCCAATTTTTGATCTGTGAACTTAGTTGTTAACCATCCAGAATAGAAGCTGATTAGTACCCTACAGCATATGCCCTATCTAACTAAATTTTTTTTATTTGTTGTTATACATTTGTATTTCTTCTTTTGACTTCTTATACTAGGGAGACTATACAATATTTGCAGATGTGTGTCTGGTTTATTTTACTTATGAGTATATACTCAAATGGCATCCAATTCAATATAAATGCTTCAAGTTTATCATTCCTTATAGCTGAGTAATACTCCATTATATAGAAATACCACCTCTTTTTTAACCATTCCTCATGTGACTTGTGCTGCTATAAAGATAGGTACACATGTATCACTATGATACAATGTTTTCAGTTCCTCTAGGAAAATTCCCAGTAGGGGCATAGCCGGCTTGAATGGGATTTCCAGTCTTACTTTTTTGAAGAGTCTGCACACTGACCTTCACAATGGTTGCATCAGTCTACATTCCCAACAGCAGTGGAGAAGTGTTCCCTTTTCCCCACATCCTCTCCAACATTTGTTGTTGGTTGATTTCTTTATGATAGCCATTCTTTCTGGACTGAAATACTATCTCAGTATTGTTTTAACTTGCATTTCATGAATGGCTAGCGATGTGGAGCATTTTTTAAATATATTTATTCGCTTCTTTAATTTCATCCTCTGAGAAGTGTGCATTCATCTCAGATGCCCATTTCTGGATTGGGTCTTTAAATTTCAGGGCCCTAATATATCTTAGTTCTTTATATATTCTAGAGAGTAGGCCTTTGTTTGAGTGCTTCTTAGTTAGGATTTTTTCAAAATTTGTGGGTTGTCTTTTCACTTTGTTGACAATTTCTTTTGACATGCAGAAACTTCTAAGAAGATTTGATCCCAGTTGTTAATCCTTTCAAGTGTTTCCCATGCAAATACATGTTTGTTCATGAACATTTTGCCTACCCCTATGTCTTCAAGATTTCCTCCTACTTTTTCTTCCAGGAGACTATTTCTGTTTTAATGTTTAGATCTTTAATCCATTTTGACTTAGCTTAGTGCATGGTGATAGACCTGGGTAAAATTTTAGTTTTCAGCATGTAGAAAGCCAGTTTTTCCAGCACCATTTGTTAAAGAGGCTATCTTTCTTCCAATAAGCTTGTTTGGCCCCTTTGTCAAAGATCAGGTGGCAGAGTGTGTTCACAGAGGCCTCTGCGGCTTCTAATCTATTCCATTGATCCTCAGGTCTATTTCATTTCCAATACCATGTTCATTTTACCACAGTGGATTTGTAGTATAATTTCAAGTCAGGAATTGTGATGCCTCCTGCCTTGTCTTTGTTGCCCAGGATTTCCTTTGCTATTCTAGGTCTTTTGTGGTTCCAAATAAATTTTAAGAACGATTGCTCTAAGTCTGGGAGGTATGTTGTTGGCAGTTTGGTAAGGATTGCATTAAATCTGTACAACAAGTTTGGGAGTATGGCCATCTTCACGATGTTGGTTCTTCCTATCCAGGAGGAGCGAATATCTTTCCATTTTCTGAAATCCTCTATAATCTCTTTTCTTAAGGTGTAATTTTCCATGAAAAGATCTTTGACTTCCTTGGTTAAGTGAATTCCAAGGTATTTCATTTTCTGCTGTACTATTGTAAAAGATATTGTTTCTATAGTTTCCCTCTCACTGTGTTTGTTATCTGTGTAGAGGAATGCTATTGACTTTTGAGTACTGACTTTGTATCCTGCTATGTTACTGAATTTCTGTATCAATTCTTGTAGCTTCTTGGTGGAATGTTTTTGGTCTTCCAAGTAAAGTATCATGTCAACTGCAAATAGCGATAATTTAACTTCTTCTTCTTATTCCTTTTATTTCTCTCTCTTGTCTAATGGCTGTTGCTAATGATTCCAAAACTATATTGAATAGGAGGGGTGACAGAGGACATCTTTGTCTTGTACCTGATCTAAGAGTAAGAGATTTCAGTTTTTCCCCGTTTAGAATTATTTTAGCTGTTGGGTTATCATAGATGGCTTTTATCAAGTTGAGGTAAATTCAATCTATTCCAATTTTCTGTAGGATTTTGAACATGAATTAGTGTTGGACTTTGTCAAAAGCTTTTTCTGCATCATAAGAGATGATCATGTGGTTTTTTAGATTGCAGTCTATTAATATAGAGTATTACATTTATAGAATTTTTTGAATATTGAGCCATCCTTGCATTCCTGGGATCAATCCTACCTGGTCATGGTGTGTGATCTTCTTGATGATTTGCTGTATTCTGTTTGGTAGGATTTTATTGAGGAATTTTGCATCTATGTTCATGAACAAGATTGGCCTATAGCTCTCTTTTTCAGTTGTGTCTTTCTCCAGTTTTGGAATCAGTATAATACTTGCCTCCAGAAATGATTTTGGGAGGACTGCTTCCTTTTCGATTTTATTGAAGAGTTTAGGGAGTGTAGGGAATATATCTTCTATAAATTCCTTATAGAATTCAGCTGTGAATCCATCAGGACCTGGACTTTTCTTTGTTGGCAGGCTTTTTATTACGTTTCTTATTTCATTGGCTGTTATTGGCCTATTGAGAGTTGTTATATCTTCTTGGTTCAGTTTTGGTAATTTGTACCTTTCAAGGAATCTGTCGGTTTCTTCTGTGTCTTCTGTTCTCTGAGCATAAAGATTCTTGAAGTAGCTATTGATAATCTTCTGAATTTCCACTAGGTCTGTGGTGATTTTACCCTTTTCATTCCTTATTGCTTGTATTTGAGTTTTTTCTTGCCTCTTTTTGATGAGGTTGGCTAGAGGCTTATCAACTTTATTTAGTTTTTCAAAAACCCAACTTTTTGATTTGTGAGTTCTTTGAACTATTTTCTTCTTCTCATTTGAGTTAATTTCTGCTCTAATTTTCATTATTTCTTCCCATCTTTGGCTCTGGGTTTGGTTTGCTTTTCCTTTTCTAGATGTTGAAGGTGCGGCATTAGGGCGTTCATTTGTTCCCATTCTGTTTTCCTAATGTGTGAGTTCATAGCTATGAATTTCCCTCTAAGAACTGTTTTCATCGCATCCCATAAATTCCACTGTTTTGGTTGAATTTCCATTGAATTGTAGATATTGTTGAATTTCTTCTTTAATTTCATCTGTGACACATTTGTTGCTGAGTAGGGTGTTCTTTAATTTCCATATATTTAGGAGGGGTTTCTGGTTTCTTTTGTCATTTATTTCATTACACTGTGGTCAGATAATATGCTTGGGATAGTTTCTGTTTTCTTGCATATACTTATGCATGACCTATGGACTAGTATGTAGTCTATTTTAGAAAATGATACGTGTGCAGTTGAAAAAAATGTGTATTCAGCTGTGGTTGGGTTGATCACTCTGTATGTGTCTACCAGGTCGATTTGTTCCAAGCTCTGGTTCAGTTCTGCTACTTTCTTGCTATTTTTTTGTGTGGTTGACCTATCTTTTTGAGCTAAGGGGGTGTTAAGGTCTCTTGTTCAGATTGTGGTCTTAGATATTAGGCTTTTCATGTCTATTAAGATTTGTCTTACATAGTTGGGTGCTCCTGTGTTTGGTGCATAGATATTTATGAGTATTACCTCTTCCTCTTGAATTTTTCCCCTAACCCATATATAGTGGCCTTCTCTGTGTCGTTTGATCATTCTTGGTTTGAAGTTGAGACCGTGTGAGAACAAAATTGCTAGTGCTGTTTTTTTCTGAGGTTCCGGGGCATGCAATATTGTTTTCCATCCTTTGACTTTGAGCCTTTGAATGTCTTTTTGAGTTAATTGTGTTTCTTGTGTATAGCATATTGATGGGATTTGTTTCCTAATCCACTGTGCCAATCTATTTCTTTTAATTGGTGAATTGAGTCCATTTACATTGATGGTTGTAATTGAAATGTGTTGACTTATGATTGTCATGATAATTACCTGCTGTTGTTTACTCCATTTTATTGTGTGTTTAATTGTTTGCCCTGTTTAGCAGGTTCCTTCCATTCTCATTTGTGGCATTCTGGTCATTGTGGTCTCTCTCTAGAACATCATTCAGTAGCCTGTGTAGGGATGGCTTTGTCATCATGAAATTCTTTAGTTGTTCTTTGTCAAGGAAGTATTTCACTTCTCCCTCAAACTTGAAAAAGAGTTTTGCAGGGTATAATATTTGGGGCTGGAATTTGTTTTCATACAGGACTTGAAGAAGTCTGCTCCATGCTCTCCTTTCCTTCATCATTTGTGTAGAGATGTCGGCTAAAATTGTGATGGATTTTCCTTTGAATGTGATCTGCTTTTTCTGTGTAGTAGCTTTCAGTATATTGTTCTTGTGTTGGATTTCTGTGGTCTTGACTATTATATGTCTCAGTGTGGTTTTACTTGGGTTGAAGTTATTTGGTGGTCTATATGCTTTGGATACCTGAATGTTGGATTGTTTCCTCATGTTTGGGAAGTTTTCTGTGATTACCTCTGCCCATATTCTTTTTATATCATTTGTATTGATGCTTTCATTCATTCTCATTGATGCCATTTAGTCTCACATTGTTCATCTTGGCGTCATCTTGCAGGTGATGGATTATTTTTTACTGCATTCTCGTTTTTAAGAGATCCTTTCTCACCTTTTCACTAGCTGCACCAGCATGTTGAAGATCTGAAACTCTGTCTTCCCTGTCATTCAAACGGTTTTGTAGACTTGTGATTGATATTTTTAGTTCTTCTTTATCTCTTTGACTCTCCTTCATGCGTTCTATTTCTTTTCTGTATTGCTCATTCCAGGAATCTGTCATATTTCTGATCTCTATTTTTTTTATCAATGTCTTCTTTAGAGGTACCTATTAATTCTTTTACTGCAGAGTTTCTTCCAAGTTAGGTTTCCTCTATATATTTCTGGAATTGATTCTCTCCTTCGTATGCTATGATTTCAAAGAATTCTTTTTTTGATTTCAGAAATTATTTCTTCTTTGAGTTCCTCCTTACCTTTCTGCTGTTGTTTCTTTGCTTCCGATGCTATTAATTCATACATTTCAGCTGGAATAGTGTTCTCTGCACTTGTTTGCTTGGGCATTGGGTTTCCCCCATATGTTTCTGAATTTGATTCATTACTTCAGATGTTATGTATTCAAATATTTCTTTTTTTATTTCAGGTGTTAATTCTGGCTTGAGTTCCTCTATGCCTTTCTGCTGTAGTTTCTTTGCTTGTGTCTCTGTAAATTCATTTATTTCAGCTGAGCTAGTGTCCTCTGCACTTATTGGTGAACTTGAGGCCTGAGATATCATTTTTCTCCTTGTTTTTGTCACTTTGTATAGCACTGACCTCTGATCTTTGGTGTAGAGCTTTGGTGCAGTTATGACCTTAGCACATAATGAGATTTGGGTGCCAGTCTGTTAAGTTTGAGATTATCCAGTTATGCATGGCCTGGATGTAGCTTTTGTGTTCAGTTCCTTTTTGCTGCAACTCTTCTGGTACAACTATGAACCTGTGGTTCCTCTGATAGGTCCCTGGTCCAGGGAGCACTGGGAAGCACAGTAGCTCTCCCTCACACTCACCAGACGGAGCGGGGGTGGACAGAATGCCTGGAGAGTCACAGAAGTTCTTGCTCCTATGGTGGGCTTGCGGGCTCTGGGGAGTTGCCAAACAGGCCTTTCTAGGGTGTCTCACGCTGGTTGCTCACTCAGAGGTCTTGGGGCCTTGGCCTCCAGAGTGCGCAGGGAGAAGCCCAAAGCTTTCTCACACACTCACTGATCCGTACTCATGTGGATCAGGTGCTGGGAGAGTTGGAAAAATTCTCACTCACTGGGTGGGCTTGGGGGCGGGGACTCTAGATATCACTGCCCTCACGGGGAGAAGCCAAAGGCTGTTCCACAGACTCACTGAACTGGGGTGCTGAGAGAATCGGGAAAATTCCCACATACTCAGTGGACTTGGGGGCAGGGGCTCCAGGGAACTGCCAGGCAAGTTGGTCTGGATGTCTCAGGCCAGTTGCTTACTCAGCGGACTTGTTGCTGGGGGCTCCGGATATCGTGACATGCATGGGGAGAATCCAAAGGGTCACCCACAGACTCACCACACACTCCCCGAATTGGAGTGCTGAGAGACTTAAAAAATTCCCACTCGCTTGGGGGGCTTGAGGGCAGAACACTGTAATTTTAGAATCCAAGTTCTGGTCCATATGCTAATGTTTGCCTGTATCATACCACACTTCAAAAAGCAGCATTTTCTTCAAAGCTTGTGTGTTTGCTACTTTCCATTATAAAATCTATTAATCTGTCATCAACCAGTAAAGTAACTGTGGTGGCTTGTATCCAGACGTCCCCCCCAAGCCTCAGGTAGTCATAGGTGAGAATTTTTCAGAGGTGGCTAGACCAAGAGTGTGCCCTGCTAGTATTAGGGGTGTGTGGTTAATAAATCAGTTCACTGGTTGATTGGGCATAGAGCCGGGTAAGACTAAGGGCACGTCCTCCAGTCTGGGAGTGTGCTACTACTCCAAGGGTAAGGAGACGGGATGAGATGAAAGGTACAGGAAGAAGATATTTGCTTGTCACCTGCTATATAGTGCCTTCTGCTTGCCCTGCTTTGTAGTAGACTCCCTTCTCCCTGATGCCCCTCTGCCATGCTACCCTTTTTAGAGTTAGCCAAGTAAGAACTGAAACTGCTTCAAACTGTGAGATCAATAAACCTTTCTCCTTTAACTTTGGATGTCAGATATTTTGTATTAGCAATGAGAAAATTAACCAAGAGGATCACTGAACACTTACTGGTTGTCTCGGGTCTTCTTCGCTTATTGCTGGGACAAATACCTGACACCCGAAATAAAGGAAGGAAAGGTTCATTCATCTCACAGTTACTGGAGGTTTCAGTCCATACTCAGCAGCTCTGAGGCAGAGAGGCACACGGCAGAGAGCAGTCTTTCATGGTGGTAGCAAAGAGCAGAGAGCAAACTGGAGGAGTAGCAGCAACAATGGCCACAGAGAGCAAGTCAGTCTCTCTGTTTCTCTTATGTTACATTCATGCTGTCCTCCCAAGGCCAGGGTAGCACACCCATAATTATAGCAGTACTCAGACTCATAATACAAGCCTTGGATCATGAATTAATCACAAGGTCTAGAAGTAAGTTCACCCCATGACTGCATGAGGCAACTAGACACAAACCATAACACTGGTAAGCCTTAATAATAAAGCCCCAATTCTAACCTTTTTTTTTTAAACCAGTGATAGAACTCAGAGTCTTATACTTGCCAGGCAGGCACTTATGCTGCTGAGTTATCTCCTTGGCATTGACTTCTTGTGTTGAAAGTCTTTTAGACGACTAACCTGCTATGTGCGCTATGAGCTATCCATGGTGATTAGGATGGAATTTCACTTAGCTGGCTTTTGGATCCACCCTGGGAATTGGTGGTTCACACTGCTGGGGGAACGGGGAAGGGTGGAGACCTGACTTTGGGTGCATTTATAGCCTCTCACCTCTCTGATCTGCCACTCTGCCCTAGCACAGCAGCCACCATGAACTAAGTAGTTGTTCTACTGTGCCCTTCTGCCATGATGACTCCCTGCCTTGGCACCAGCTGAACATAGAATGAAGATTACAGCTCTACTCTAAGTTGTGATGGTTGGTTTTGCATTCCAGGAGTGATGACAAAGATTCCAAATAAGTTTACTATATTTGAAATCGCATTATACCTGAAGCTACCGGTTAGTCTGAGGGTTCTGAAAAAAGTAATTAGAAAAAAACAATTATTACAGCAAAACTGAAAGTAAACTTCAAAACTGTTTTAAAACTGTTTTCTTCAGTGAATTACAGGGCTCATTGTATACTGTGTTCTAAAGGCAAAATTTGTCAGCCTAAAAATGGTGAATAAGGACATAAGACTAAATAATCATTGAGGGCCAAGGAGGTGGCTCAGTGGAATAAGCGCTTCCCTGGTAAGCGCAAGAGCCTGAGTTCAATCCCTGGTTCCACAAAAATAAATAAATACATAATCATTGATTATTAATCTTAGGATAAATCAACTCTTATAAAAATGCTTCATCTAGACAGAGGAAGGGGTATAGAAAGGAAGAATCATGATGTGTGTGTATGGACAGTACAGTTGGGATAGATAACGCCGTGCTTCTACATAATTCTATGAGAGACAAGATTTGTACTAATGGTGGTTGGACAGGATATTATGTTGGCTTCTAGTACTAAGGACAACCACTAGGAAAATAACAAGGTAGAAAGTATAAATTACTGAATCTTTGATGTAATTCAGGTATAAAAAATAAGATACGTAAGCAGCTACACTCTCTTAATTTACTGATAAGAGACATACAATATAATAATGTCTGTAAGTAAAATATCATGTATGCACCTTCTATGATACCAAAACATTATGAAAACAGTTTGCAATGTATTAATCTATCAAATCCATCTTGTCAAGGTATCTTAAAACTGTCTCACTGATATTTGTACTTCAATAAAAAATGAATAAATAAATAAAAATAAGTTTAGACAAAACTGTGTTCAAATTGATTAAAAATTCTGTTATAGTCCTTTAAGAAGCATTCGTCTTCTGTGTATCCTTGGTGTTGTGCTAGTTGATAGAAATACAATATTGAACAAGACAGAGGTTTTCAAAAGTAAATTTATATTGTGAAGAGGCAATAAATAGTAGGAAATCGTTACTTCACATTAAAAACTACAAACAAAATAACTGTAGAACAGTGTGAAACCACTCAGAAAGGCCACAGTCTGTTGGGGTGAAGGAAGAAACAGTGCATATAGACTGTGGGAGCAGTGTGTGTAGACTGACCCCTGAGGATGATGCAGAAGGCAAGCACAAAGCACACAAAAACGAAAAGACCAGTGTGAAAAGCAGTGTGGAGACATCAGAGCTTTGGTCATTCTGACTGAGACAGAGGAGATGAAGAGAGGTCAAATCTAACTGTGAAGAGCTTTATACAGAGGGTGACAGTACAAGTTATCATCTGATCCAGGACCCTATGAGATACATTTGAGTTGAATGCATCACTAACCTGTGTGATTCTGGACCTCAAAGCACCATGTTAACCATCACAGGCCAGTGGCCAAGGTTTCCTACTGCTTTATAATGGCCTTTAACTTGAATGCAGCCCATTAAGGGCTTTTAATAGAGAATGATATGATGGGATTTGGGCTTCACCATTATCAGCTGATTGCTTTACAAAAATAAATAGAAAAGAACAAAATAGGAGACCATGGTTAACTGAGAAGAGGTCTGCTGAAGTCCACCAGTTATCCCAAGGGGATATCCCTAGTGGAACTTGAGTGCCTCTTTAGAAATTGTCATTGGCAGGACTGATGGGATGGAGAGATTAAGGTGGAGGACAAAATCAGAGATGAAATCTAAGGCTGATGATATTAACCACAGGAAGAACAAGGTACTGTGTGCCAAAACATGGTGTTAAGAAAATTAATTCACCTTTAGAGCATGTTGGATTTGCAAACTCTCAAGGACAGCCTGATAGCCTCTCAGGAAAGGCACTGAGAGGAATCAGAGGTATCAATGTGTGTCTAATGACAGAAGCCCAAGACTAGATTCCATGGTTTAGATAAAATGAACAGGGTAAGGACAGAAGGGAGGTTAGTACCAGAGACTAGAAGAGAGAGGGCTCATAAATAAGATCAACAAAGACTAGAAGAATACAAAGGAGAGGAGAGTTGGCAGAGTATTTCAAAGGCCAAAAAATTTGTCTTAGAGGAAGGTATCAAAAGCTACCCAAGGCACTAAGTGAAGGCAGGTGCTTCTAGTTGTCTTGGGAGAGTAAATATGACATTAGCACAGAAGACAGGAACTTGAGGAGTAAGTGATAAGAACAGAAAGAAGTCAGTGATCTTAATGAAGAGCTCTAGAGAAGAAATGATACCCGCTTCCCTGCGACTCATACTGATCCACACTGCTAGGACGGAGGCTGCAGAAAGATAAGCAGTGAAGACGGTTGGAGGAGAATAATTGTGTAGTGAGGTCTCTGAGGACATTAGAGGGGAGATAATGCAGAGGATTTGGTGATTCATCTTACATATCCCAGAGGGACGGTTCATACACTGTAATATGAAAAAACAGAGAAACAGAAATACAAGCACTTCTGTAGATGTAACAGAAAAATGAGTAAACTTATATCCCCAAGGTTGTTATTTTCTCAGGGATGTGAAAGGTATGAGTTTTGTTTTGTTTTGTTTTGTTTGAGATGGAAAGTAAATATAATGAATATTTGCCTGGTAAAGAATGATTTTCTAAAAAAAATACAAACATGATTCTCATATAGATTTAAACATGCATTAAATTTTTAACTCAGTGAGAAAACTGGTAATACATTATAATCAGTGCAAGCAGGAATCTGAAGAATAGATTGCTTAACTGGGTGCTGTACTGTTTGGCTTCAGGACCAGCTTTTGAGATGCTCAGGTGGCAGGTTCACCCAGTCCAGGAGCCCAAGTCTGGCCTCACAGTCTATCTCAAACAAATAGATAAGCTTATAATTGGGGAATACTAAAAGTACCCCTTAGGCAAAACCAGTTTCTTTTTTTCTTTTTAATTTAAGACAGGGTATACAGGGTCTCACTACATAGTTTGGACTTGTAGTGATCCTCCTGTTTACAGCCTCCCAGAAGCTAGGATTACAGGCATAGGCCACTATGCCCAAACTCAGTCACCATCTCAGTGTGCCCAGGGAGTGGGGCCAGTACAGCAGGCCCAGGGATCAAACCCCCAGCCCCTGAATCTGCCTAAGTGTGCATGCTGATCCACTGAACTATTTGGCTGTCCCTTAAAACCAGTTTCTTTTACATTCAGTGAGGAAATTAAATTGGATTTCTAAAAAGAGAATTTGCATGTTAGATCTACACATAAGAATTACTCTGTGATATATCAATTGTTTATAAGCTACACAGTTGCAAAATTCCTATCATCAGATTATAGTTAGATAACAAAAATGGTGTACTTTATTCAGGGAGGCAAGGCAAACTATTGACATTGGAAAAAATCTGCCTACTGTTACTTTATATCTAAGAATATGAGCTACAGCTACATTTACATTTACAAAAATGAACAAGAATGGACATCTATGGTATAACAAAACATAATGAGATATATGTTAATTGAAATAAATCAGACACACAAACTTAATACATAAGTTATCTAACATAAAAGCTGAAAGTATAAATAAAGAGGAAAAGAAAAAAATAGAGCATAGCAAAAAGAGATTTTTTGCAAGGGAAAGGGGACCAGGAGATTGAGGAGATGGAGGAGGAGAAAAGGGAGGGAGAAGGGGATCAAAAAAGGAATTAAGTGTGCCTCACATACCTACCAACTCCCCACAGGGAATGTCATCATCATGCACTGCAAATGTTCTAATAAAAAATAAAATTTAAAAAGAAATATGTATTTGGCCTCTGCCCAGCTCCTGTCACACAGCTCCTAAAACACTTACTGTTTTCTGAGTGATGTGTTAATAGAACCATCATTTTATGATATCTGGACACAGTCTCAGTTTCTGACACTAGAGAGTCTAAGACCTCTGAAAACTCCAGAGTGGTAAGAATGCTTCTGAACACCAATGAGATGATCCATCATTGCAGTCTCTTCATGGCTTCAAGATAAGGGGTGCTCACCAGCAGGCCAATGGAATACTGGGTGCTGCTCCCACTTAAACCTTCAGGAAGGAGACAGGGGATAGAAATTGCCTTGCTCATCAGTGGCCAGCGATCCAGCCATGATGCCCTTTGAGCAATAACTCCATAAATACCCTTGAGGACTGCATTTTGAGAGCATCTGAGAAGGTGGGGCCCTTGGAAGTGCTGGGAGGATGCACACCTGGATTGTACATTTTGGTCCAGCAAAGTGTTTCTCTGCTTTTTAGAAGTCATTATAGCCAATTATTGAACATGAAGAGGAAATCATTTTTAAATGCGTTTAAAACAAAAGCAACAACAAAGAAAAGTATATGACAGAGATCAATGTGTCCTTTAGGGCATGTAGAGCCGAGTTGCCACAACAGAACAAGAAGTTAAAAACATTATTGAGCACTTGAAAGAAAAATTTTGTTAGCCTTTCTAGACAGTAGATAGTCTCCAATGGATCCATATTTATTACTTTTGTGAAAAAATTGTTTTAGTTAAATTTATTGGTACATTTCAGATATGCATAATGACCATATTGATCATAGGAAATTTGTACCAGTACATGATATATTTTGATTACTATTTTTTTTCCAAACCCTTCTTATTCCTTCATCCCTCTTCCCCTCACTATTTACAAAGCTTTGTTTCCATTTTTTCATTTTGTTTTGTTTTCTGTTCCTTCTTTTCTCCTTTCTCCCTCCCAAGTTCCTCTTTCTTTTGGGAATTTTTTTTTTCCAATTCACATCTATTGTATATTTTGGTCCTTATTTACTCTTTCAGTTTCTCAGATCAGCAAGACAATACAATATTTATACATTTCAGTCTGATTTATTTCACTTAAGAGTAAATCTCAGGTTGCATCCATTTACCTAGAAATGTCATAAGATTAACCTTCCTTATGGCTCAGTAGTACTCCACTGTATATAAAAACCATATCTTTTTTATCCATTCCTTGGTTTGGTTGATGGGCATTTTCATTGTTTCCGAATCTAGCTATTACAAACTGTGCTGCTATAATCATGGAAATTATCTGTCTGTGTCTGTCTGTCTGTCTGTCTGTCTGTCTGTCTGTCT
>PVKA01021278.1:0-14904 GCA_004027165.1 Ctenomys sociabilis | reverse complement strand
GAGGAATCTCCACATGGATTCCATAGTGATTGCACCGGTCCACACTCCCATCAAGAGTGGAGAAGGGTTCATTTTCCTCCACAGCCTCTTCAGCAATTCTTTGGTTGATTTCTTGGCTAGCCATTCTTTCTGGATGGAATTTCACTTTTGCTTTAATTCACATCTCTCAAATAAGCAGTGATACCAATCATTTTTTTCATGTACTTATGTGTGATTTTTATTTCTTCCAATGTGTGTTCATCTCAGATGCCCATTTTTGGGTTGGCACTTTAAATTTGGGGGTCTAATTTTTTTCAATTCTTTATATGTTCTAGATATAAATCCTTTGTCTGAGGGATAACTGGTTTAAATTTTTCTCACTTTGTGTGTTGTCTTTTCACTCCGTTGGTTTTTTTTTTTTTTTTTTTTGCAATGCAAAAGGTTTATAATATGAGATCCCCACAGTTGATTCTTTATAATAGCTAGGGTTTAGTTGATGAAACTTTTGCCGACATCTATGTCTTTGAGAGTTCTACATATTCTCTCTTCCATCAGACTTAGGCTTTCTTTTTTTTAAGAATACAAAATACTAATTAAAAGAAACAGCATTAGAAACAATACAACATTTCACTAAACAAAGTAATAGGAATCCAACAATGGTTGCTATATTGTATGATATTTTCTTCAAATGAGTTGTGTAAGTTATGGGATATAAATGTGCAACATTGGTTCAAAAAATAAAACAACAACAAATTTGTTGTAAGAAATTAAAAAGAAAAAAAAATAAGAAGAAAAATGTTAAGGATTAACTGCTCCTTTGTTTCTCTTTTGATATTTACATCTTTGATCCATCTCAATTTTATTTTAGTTCTTTGTGAAAGACATCTAGAAATCCAGTTTTACCAGAACCATTATTGAAGAGGCTGTTTTTCTTCTAGTGTTTGGCTCCTCAAAAATAAGGTAGCTGGGTATGTTTGGGGCTGTTTCTGGATCTTCTTTTAAAAAAAAAAAAAAAGTTGTGACATTTTATGTATGTATGTATGTATGTATGTATGCTTGTATGTATTTTTATTTATTTATTTATTTTTGTGGAACTGGGGATTGAACTCAGGCATTGTGCTTGCCAGGGAAGTGCTTACTCTACTGAGCCATCTTCCTGGACCCCTGGATCTTCTAATTGCTCCACTGGCCATCACATCTGTTTTATTTTTCCAGTCCCATGCTGTTTTAGCATGGGACTGGAATCTGTACATACAGATTCTGATAGAGCAATCAGGGACATGCAACAAAGCACAATTCAGATCTTACTTTGACCTTTCCCTGTGAGATTATTACAAATAAGGAGAGAAATACATATTTGCCTATATATCTTTTTGGTATATTAAATCAGATCTAAAAGTAAAAGAATAAAACAATCCTAGTTATTCTCTTATAAAAGAAGTCTTCAGGCATATTAGTAGACTAATAAGATATGGTTTTAAAAGCTCAAATATAAATATGTTAGCAGGATTTATCTAAATTTAAAATATGCTTTAGGTAGATATTACATAAAACTAAATAAAGTACTAAGAAATGGAGATTCTTCCATCCAACTCCTTCTTGCTCCCTCCTTTTCTGCCTTCCTTCCTTCCTTCCTGCTTCCCTCCCTCCCTCTCGCCCGCCCTCCCTCCTGCCCTCCCTCCCGACTGCCTGCCCGCGGCCCGCCTGCCTGCCTTCTTTCTTTTTTCTTTCTGCCCTTCCTTCCTTCCTTCCTTCCTTCCTTCCTTCCTTCCTTCCTTCCTTCCTTCCTTCCTTCCTTCCTTCCTTCCTTCCCTCCTTCTTTCCTTCCTTCCTGCCCACCCACCTGCCTGCCTTCTTTCTTTATTCCTTCTTTCTGTCCTTCCTTCCTTCCCTGCTTCCTTCCCTCCCTCCCTCCCGCCCACCCACCTGCCTTCCTGCCTTCTTTCTTCAATGTTTATTAAGTAGCTATATGGAGCAAAGCCTCATGATGGTGAGGGAACCAGTGAAGGATGTTATTTCATGAAAGACCAATCTGAGAAAACACCATTTGAATACACAGCTGAATGACTTGAAAGAATGACTGACTTGAAGACTGATATCGGAGAGAAAGAGGCGAGGAGGAGGACGGCAAGTACAAAGCCTCCCAGATGAGGTCTAGTCCAGCACGCTTTCAGCAGACAAATGAGCGCTAGCTGGAGCTTAGGAGACGCGTGCAGTGAGGTAAGCACTTGATGATCATGGCTGTGCTATTTGAGAGCCTTTCAGGCCATCAGTGACACGACTAGATTGTATTCAAAAAGCGTTCAGAGGCCAGGTATGGTGGCACAGGCCTTCAATCTCAGCACTTGGAGCCTGAGGCAGGAAGGATCGTTGTGAATGAAAAGCCAGCCTGGGTTACATAATGAGCTCAACGCCAGGCTAAAGTACATAATGAGACCCTGTCTCAAAAAATAAAAGAAGAGAAAAAACACCACAGGAGAAACAAATCTACCTAAAAAAAATATGCTCAGAGCCAATAATGAGATTTAGTCAGGAGAGTATGTGAAATAATTCCCATCCTGAAAAGATCACTTTGGCTATTGTGTGTAGAAAGAACCACAGAGGAAAAAAGGAAGGTGATTAGAAGGCCGGTAGTGCCTTAGATTTCTCTCCACGTAGGTAGACAGAAACAGTTAAAGGAGAGACACAGTTAAAGGTAAAGTTGATGAGATTTGAGTTTACGTTACAGGAAGACTGAAGGATAAAATAAAGATAAGCTATATATATGGAAGTGATGAAGTGAACAGGGTTTGAGCTACTGGGGAGACAGGAGTCTGTGGGCAGTGAGCGTCAAGCCTAGGACGTGCATTACACACGAAGAGGCTCAGAGGAAGGGGCAGTCAGGTGCATCTTCAGAAGACACAGGGACCAGGGGCATAATTTTAAAGCTTAGGGAGTGGACGCGATTCTCAGTGACGAAAATCTCTTATTTTCCTTTTCTATTCTGAAATTTTTTTCTGTTACTGGAAGATGCCTAAATAAAAAGGGAATAAACCATTATCAACTCACATTTAGAACTAAAAAATAAAATGGAAGTTTGTCAAAAACCTATTTTTTCCATACTTTGTTAGAACGCAGGAAAAAATGGAGGAAGTACTATGGCCAAAACTTTTCATTTTTTCTTGTTATGTACCATATGTAAAAACTAAATTTTTTAGTTCAGCAACTAGTAACCTACGTCAGCCACTAGATGGCAGAGGCTACCACAGGCAAAAAAAAGTCCATCTGAAATGAAACAGGTTATAAAATCATGAAGAGGGTCCTGTTATATCTTAGTTCTTTATATATTCTAGACAGTAGTCCTCTGTCTGATTGCTTATTAGTTAGTACCTAAGTTAGTTGAATGACAATGGAGTGCCCACCTTTGACAGGTGTAGACAAAGGAAGGGGTATAGAAAGAAAAATCATGATGTGTGTGTATGGACAGTACATTTGGGATAGATAACGCTGTGCTTCTACATAATCCTATGAGAGGCAAAATCTGCACTAATGGTGATTGGACAGGATATTATTTCAGCTTCTAGTACTACGGTCATCAACTAGGAAAAACATTATTGAATTTTTGATATAATTCATGTATAAAAAATAAGATAAGTAAGCAGCTACACTCTTAATTTACTGATAAGAGACATCTGCTAAAGTAATATCTGTAAATATAATATTATATATGCACCTTGTACAATACCAAAACATTATGAAAATAGTTTGCAATGTATTAATTTATCGAATCTATCTTGTTAAGGTGTCTTGAAACTGTCTGATTGATATTTGTCCTTCAATAAAATAAAAAATAAATTAAAAAATAAAAAAAAATAAAATCATGAAGAGTGACAAGTTACAGAAGCAAATTTTATTAATTCGTCCTCTCTTGTCCTACCCAATCCTGAAGAATTCACTTTTGAGGGCTGATTTCCATGACAGATTGTTTTTGCATAAAGATGAATGGATTAAAGCTTCCCTCAGTGTAGAAGATGGATGATTTGGAAAGCAAAAGTGCAATCTTTTAAACTCTGTAAAATATTAAGTGGACTCCCCAAAGAAACATGTAGCAAATTGCATTTAAGTGACAAGAAAGATGAATAACAATGTTGCACTGTAATGTTTTCAACCAGGGCCACATAGTAACCTCGCCCATCTTGTATTTTGTCTTACATGAAAGGCAATGGCACTTCCATCACGAAGCAAAAGTGATCCATTTGCTGCTATGTTGACCTACTTATGTTGCACTTCAGAAAAAGTGTATTGTTTGTTCCTCTGAGTGGTATATTGGTTCCTTATTCTTGGTTACTTTTCTGTTTTTATTTTAAAGAATACAAAATGATAATACAAAAGAGAACAGCATTAGAAATGTACAAAGTTCAACTAAACAAAGTAATGTCATTGGTTACTTATTCTTCACATGAAAATTCAAATATAAGAAAAAAGAAACCTGACCTAGTAGAATTGTCTCACTCGATTGTGAAACTTTAATTTTAAAATCTGCTGGAAATCACTTTTTCTAATGAATCAAACTCCTTCGGTGAAATGCGCAGTGCCTGCATTGGATGAAAGATTTGGAATATATTTAAATAATATCATAGGCTTATAAAATAGGAATCTTAAGGTATAAATTCTGAGTTATATTGCTTTCCTTATCATGACAAAAGAAATTCTTAGTGTTTGATAATTTTGTGAAAATTGTATTTCTGTAGTGTAGCTGTGGAAACCCTGTAATACCTCACATCAGGTACCTTTTTGGAAGGGTGGTGCAGGGAATAAAAATTAAAGAATTAATTTCATTAATTAATAAATAATCTTATAATCAAAAAGAATTAGGGTAAGAAAATAACCCATTTCCTGTGTGGTATTTACATGGCTGTAGAGAGTGTCTCTCCCATCAGTTCTGTGGTCTTCTTGCACCTGGCTTTCCTCCTGCTCTTTGTCTCCTCTTTGAAAGTTCCTTCCCTTGATTCCTGTCTTGTTTGCTTCTTTGATTCTCTTGCTTTCAGCTCTTTTTTTTCTTCAAATTATCTGTCACAGTTGTTCTACATACTGTTGAAGGGAAATTTCAGTTACAGTGAATACAATGAGTGGTCTGTGCATCTTAGGAATCGGTGTGGCTTGGAAGTTACATTAACCTTCAGCTTTTTTTTCTTTAAATGGTATTTTTAATAGTGCCTGAACATCAGCAACATAATACGATATTCTGAAAAGCTAAAGTGACAAAAGAAAATTAATTGTAGTTTATGGATTTCCATTTGACGTCTTTTTTTATTTTAATGAAATTATGTCTACTCAACTTGGCAAGTGTAGAGAAGTCAAAAGAAGTTGACCAAACTGTTCTGCTTAGTAATGGTGTAAGCCATGCATGTCCTTCAGAAGGTCTAAGTATTGGATGAATTTCACAGAAGTAGGTAATGGCATCTCGAACCATGCATCTTCACATATCTCTAAGGTAATCTGGGGCTTGCAAATCTGGCATTCAATTCTTTCTCCAGTTCAGAGCACTGAAAAATGACTTATTTATTTGTCCTTCACTGTCTTCAAACCTAGATAGTAAGGTATCTAGAAAATCATCACTGAAAGGAAACCTGTGGGTCTTGCACACCCTTTTGATCTCACTATTAGATAATACTTTTTCTTTTTTCTTGATCTTCATGCACACAGGTAAAAATGACTCTATCGAAATGCTCAAATATATCTCCCCGGAGCTCCTGAGGCCCATGTAACACAGATAGTCACATCGGTACACAATAGCAACATGCAATGGTAAAAATCTCCTGCTCTATGAGCCTATCAACAGTTATATCCAATAACTTCTGAATATATGAAAATGCACCATCTTCGCATGGTTGCACTCAGAAACCACAAATACCTGCTTGATCTCTCTTGATTTTGCTTTTTCTTCTTTCAGCTTTTGTAGGGTAAATTCACTGTTGCTATGTGGGAATTTGTCAGTGTTCTTTTCCACATATTCTAAGGTGAACCCATTTGCATTGAGCAAAACAAAGAGGTAACCACTCACACTCACTCTGGCTCCAACATACAGCTCCTTGACCTTGATATGTTCTGAGAACTCACTTTTAAAGACTTCTTAGGGCCAGGGAGATGGCTCAGTAGAATAAGCGCTTCCCTGGCAAGCACAAGTGTCTGAGTTCAATCCCCAGTTTTGCCAATAAATATATAAATAAATAAATAAATACTTCTTGTCCAAACCTCTTCACATGGCTTCTTTTGAGAAATAGCCCACCAGTGTACCCTGAATTCCTCTCTGTGGGCTCAAACATTGAAAGCGCATCATCACTGAGAAAATATGAAATAACCAACATCCTGTCTTCATCAACACATTCATGTCTGGTTAGTCTTGCAAAGAAATGGAGTAAATTACCTATGTTGCAATAGCTTTCTTCTTTCAGGAGCTTCTTCAGGTAAGGTACCAGCTTGAGGGTTAGGCAGGAGTGGAGAGAATCTTCCTCAGCCCCGCAGCCTGTGCAAGGTGGAAATTTCCTTTTTATTTTTGGAAGACGAGGTGGCTTGCGTGACACAGGGGTGAAGTTCTCAATTCTATACTTAGTCTTGTAATAATACTTTGTGAAGCCATCACAGTCACAAAAGCTTACCTTCCTTCCCTAAACATCAATGGTGGCTCCTAAAGTCAAGTCACTATCTTTGTAAAATTCTTGGTCTACTTTTCCCAACTTGTACCTACCCAACAGATAGCCACACTTCTTCTTGCTGTGCAAGCTACCAAACACATTGAAAACTCAATGATCCATTGTCTGGCCTGGTTGACACAGTCCAGGTGGGCCATACTTGGGTAACTCACTCGTCTAGAAGAAGAATGACATAGCATCCCAGCCTGAGTTCTCTGGCAGTATTTCTTTGCTTTCAACAGTGTCATCAGTCAAGAAGTAATGCAGAACAAGTTCTCTATGATCCCTAAATAGCGAGCCTGTGTCTCCCACAGGCAGAAGAAACATAAATCTTTCTCCTCATATTGCAAGAACTGCTTCAAGGTATCAAAGGATTCATAGAGATGAAGGGGATTCACATGCTGCAACTTCTCTTTCTGTATCTTTATACAGGGATCTTAGACAATGGCCTGGAGGATTTAATTTGATTTTTATTTTTTTCAAAATGTTTTTTTGTGAATCTATCTCAATCATAAATCTTGAATGTCTGGCCATAGAAGATGATGTCAATGTTGATGTTGAAATCATTACACAGTATAGAACCCATTGTTAGGTGGGGGGAGAGCAATTCGATGACATTGAATATTAGTCCTTTGAGGAAGTGTGCTGTTATCCATTTCTGGTTCACTTACTGCAATTGTGTAGATCTTATAGTACCTTATTCAATATGATTCTTGCCTTTTATCAAGGAGCTCATCCTCCACATAGGCATCAAAACATAATACCTGTCTACTAAAAACCAGCCGAGAGGGTCCTTCACTTCCTTCTCCTTTTGGATATGTGCAATATTTAGTCTTTTTCTTTTGCCCAAGAAGCAGGTGTCCACCTGTTCCAGGCTCCTCTTTCAGCAACATCCTTACACTGTTGGACATGCTAAAGTGCTGGGATCTCTGGAACTTCTCCTTTCCCACATTACAGGAAGCTGTAGCCTGGCAGCAGCGGCAGGGCCATGGCTCTAGGCTCAAGGGTCAACGCCGGCAGGCGGCAGCTAAACTTCAGCAATAGACAAGCTCTGGTTCTGAGCACTCGAAGACTTCATGGTTAAGTGATCTTTTCTTTCTTTTTTTCTGTGGTGAGCTCAGCCTAACTTGGGGCAGAGCTGGTATGGCCTGTGGTGCCAGGGATCAAACCACGGTCTCTGGGTGCTTGCCCAAGCTTGCCTAAGCAGGTGCTTTGAACCACTGAACTATCTTGCCAGCCTCAATGGTTAAGTGATCTTGATAAATTACTTAACTTCAGTGACTTACTATTTTATCCTATAATATCTTGGTGATAGGTTAGAATGAACCAGTTCTTATAGCTCATTTACCATAGTATTGGCAAAAAAGCAAACACCTAATAACATATTTCTATGAGTTATTTCTTAGGAAACAGCCATATCCACTGGATGACTTCAGTGACTGATTGATCCAGACTTAACAAATCAGTATTTTATACATTCCAAAACTTTGATTTATTTTTATTTTTTAAGCATAGGAAAATTTATTTTATTCATTCATTCATTCATTCATTCATTCATTCATTCACTTATTTGGTGGAACCAGGGATTGAACTCAGGCCCTTGAACTTGACAGGAAGCACTTATTCCACTGAGCCATTTCCCCAGCACCCAGCATAGGAAAATTTAGAGGAGAAAAGGAATGGGACCAACAATAGCTCCTGAGCTATAGGAGGGGGTCCCAAATGGCTTGCCAATGAATCGATCACACGCAGATAACTCTGTGCAGCAAAGTCATGAGGCAGGTACAATATGGATCAAAATTATGATCAATCATTAAGACTGCAAATGTAGTTGCTTAGGTGACATTGATGTAATGGCAGCAAGGGTACATGGGGGTCATCATTAACCTTAGTCAATAATTTATAGTTTTGATCTTGTCTTTAATCTTAGCAATCTTAGTTTTAGCTTTAGTAAGTGGGAGATGAGGGCCCAATCCTAATGAAACAATGGAAAATCTCAAAAAAGCAATACCAATAATCCCAAAAGTCTGTTCATCTAATCAGCATTCTTTAAACTCCCTGTCGTAATCACAATTGTATCACCTATTTTTGCTTGTTTGTGCCAGTTAATCTTAACTGTCAACTTTATTAAATTAAATTTCTGAGGGCCTGATTGGATCGAGAGGGCACTGTATTCAAGAGATTAATTATCTGATGCTCCTGGTTGACTTGTATTATTACAAGTCAGGGCTCAGATGGAGGAAGTGGGTCACGGGGGTACTATTCTGCCTGGGGCTCTCCTATCGTTCTGTGTGTCTCAGACACCATGAAATAAGCAATTTTGCTATGATTCCCACCACAGTGTCTCTCCTTTGGAGCCAGCCAACCATGGGTTAAACTGGCTGAAAGAATGAACTATGTAAACCTCAGTTCCTTTAAGTTGCTGATGTCAGATGTTTTGCTCCACCAATGGGAAAGCTAGCTAGTACAGAAGACTGGTAGCAGACAAGAGGGGTCTTCAGTGCCACATGTGGCAATGTAGTTCAGAAACTTTTGAAGCTGCTTTATAAGGTGCTGGAGGCTTTAAAGATGAGACATAGTTTGGGGAAGCTCTACAATGCTCTAAGTAGAGCTTGCTTGACAATTTTAGTTGGAATGCAAAAGATCAGAATGTGGACAAGAATTCAGACAGTGAGGGCCAAGCTCCTGAGATTTCAGGCAGGAATCAGGACCGACTGGACTGGGTTGTGGGCTAGAGCTAGCTATCTGTGTACTTGCTGGAAAAATATGGGAAAATTTGATCTGATACAGGCAATTTCAAGGCTGCCCAGTGTTTAAGATGCTGCATGTGTATGGCTGCTGATTTTTAGCAGATCTATACTGAGAAGTTGAAACCAAAAGCAAAACAGAAATTTTTGAAAAACTTCTATTTGGGACACAAATAAGCCATGTGTGAAGTTGGAACAAACAGAAGTGTGATTGCAAAAAAGTTGTTATCAATAAAAGGAAGCCAAGTGTCTCTAACTGGGACAAAAAGGCACTTCGCACTGGAGACTCAATGGTGCAAAACTGAAAAGAGTTCATTTGAGAAGACAGCCCTTGGCACCCTATTTAAGAAGGACTACCTAGAGACTTTCCCTGCGATTTACTTTCCTGTTCTTATCTGTTCAAATACTCAGAAATCAGTGCAGCATGGTTCTGGGAGGAGCAGCTAAAGCTGGGGTCTGCACTGCACCTTCAGCTTCATTCACACATATGTCACCACTCAGTGGTAATCATCTGGATGCCCAGGCTTCCCTTGCAAATATGGAAGGAAGCCTTCAGAGCCCCATAAATCTTGCATTATATATGGCTGGATGAACAGAATCATGCCAATTTAAAGTTAGCCGGGCGTGGTGGCACAGGCCTGTAATCCCAGCACTTGGGAGGCTGAGGCAGGAGGATTGTTGTGAGTTCGAGACCAGCCTGAGCTACAAAGTGAGCTTAAGGCCAGCCTGAACTGCATAGTGAGACCCTGTCTCAAAAAGACAAAAAAAAAAAAAAAAAAAAAAGAATCATGCCATTAACACCGAAGTCTCCAGCCAGCACAAAGCATTTTTTACTTTATTCTTTCAACAGCTAAAAATGTTATTTTTTTTCACATAGGCGTGAATCATGTGTTCTCCTTTTGAGAAGTGTTTGTTCATTTCATTTGCCCATATTTTGTCTAGATGTTTTTTGAAGACTGATTTCCTTGTGTTCTGCAAGTTGCCACTTCACTCTGCCAACTTTTTCTTTGTGGTGCAGAAACTTTTTAGTTTGACCCAGTCCCATTGTTGAGCCTTGATTTCCTGTGGCATTGGCACAGGAAACAAAAATCCAAATATTTCTGTTATGTGCCCTTCTGGATATTTCAAAGTGCCTGCTTGTGTACCTAAGTCTTTGATGCATTTTCACTTAAATTTAGTATAGATGGGAAGTTGGAATCTAAGTTCAGTCGTGTGTATGCGTGCGTGCGTGTGTGTGTGTGTGTCCAGTTTCTAAGCACTGTTTTTCAAAAAGGCAGTCTCCTCTCGAGTTTATGTTTTTAGCCCCTTTTGGACCTATTTTATTGATCATTTTGACTATTTGTTTTTACCTATTTTTTTTTTTTTTTTTACCAGCACCGTGCTGTTATTATCACTATTGAATCTGGTATTATAATGTCTCCAAATTTTCTGTTTTTGCTCAGGATTGTTTTGACTCTTCTGGGTATTCTCTGATTGTGCATGAATTGTAGGAACTTTTTCCTATTCTGTGAAGAGCAGTTTTGATATTCTGGTAGGTATTACATTGAATATAAACATCTCTTAGTAATATGATTTTGTTGCAATATTAGTTTTTCCAAACCATTAACTTATTCATGGAAGTCTTTCAATGTTCTAATATCTTTTGCAAGTTCTTTGTTTAGTATTCTGCAGTTTTCATTGTAGAGCAGATCTTTAACCTGCTTGGTTAGGTTAAGTACAATGTATTTAAGTGTTTTTGAAGTTATTATGGATGGAATTATTTTCCTGACATCTGAATGAGTTCATTACTAGGACACCAAATGTTGTCGGTTTTTGTACATTGATTTTTGTCTCCTTCCACTTCAGTGAATTTATTTATTAAATATAAAAGTCTTTGGTTGAGTTTTTTTCCCATCACCTATGAAATGAATCATGTTGTCTGCAAGTAGGAATAGTTTGGATTATATTATTCTATTAGTATTCTTTTTGTTTTTTACGTGCCTAATCTCTTTGGCTAAACTGATTCAAGTTCCATATTTTCAAGTACTATATTTAAAAGATGATGTGAGATTAGATGTCCTCCTATGATTCCTGTTTCTAGAGAAAGTTGTCAGTTTTTCTCTGTTCAGTTTGAAGGTTTCAGTGGATTTGTCTTTCTAAGTGATTTGGAACTTCTCTAACAGCTTTCAATATTATTTATTTGTCTTGAATTTGTGGTATTTTGACTGAGATGCACCATATAGAGATTTTCTCTAGTCTTATCTATTTGGAATTATAAATGTCTCTATTATGATATCCATCTCATTCCTCAGATTTTAGAAACTTTTTGTAATTATTTTTATGCTGCTAGCATATACTTCACATCCACCTCGAGACTGATAATTCTTAAAGTTGCTCTTTCAAACTACCCTAGTCACTTACAGAATCTTTTTGTTGTTTCTTGTTCTGTTTTCATTATTACTGATTATATTTTCTAGTACAGCTTGTGAAACAGAGAAGAGAAGAAAAGGCATTAAGGACAGAAGAATTAGTAAGGGCATGTATAAAGAAATATATGTGAAATTGGTGGAATAAAAATTTTTTGACATGATCATAACATAGAGTTGTAGAATTGAATAACAATGATGGAATAGGCAGAAACCTAATTTTAAAATAGTTTTAATGCCACACTAAGTATTTGAGTCTTCATCTGAGGCACTATAGAAAGCCATCTGAAATATATATATATATATTTCATTTTTGATTAAGGATCTCCCTATGTATTTCAGGTGTGCCTTTAACTCACTGTATAGACCAGGTTGGCCTCAAATGCATGAAAATTCTCCTACCTCGGCCTCTGGAGTACTGAGTTGGTAGCCCTATGCCACTCTGCCCTGCTAAAACTATTTATATTTAACATTATAATTTTAAGTAAAGAGTAAAGATACCTAGTGTATGTCTAACATTAAATGTTAAAGTGCATGTACTAGGTATACTGCATTGGTAGGCCTGCTGTAACAAAAATATCTTAGGCAGAACATCGTTTTGTTCTGTTTTGTTGTTTTTCCAATCAGATATTATTAGAACATTTTAGATGTACATATGATCACATTCATCATAGAGATTTTGTATCTCTCCTTGGTATAATTTGTTTCTTTTTTTCCATTCCCCATTCTCTCCCTTTAACTCCTATTCCCTGAATTTCCATTTAAAGAATGGAAATTTATTTTCCCACAGTTTTGGAGACTAAGAGTCCAGAATCAAGCACCTGGGCAGATTGGTGTCTGGGTTTCCCTGCTGGTTACAGAGAGCTCCCATCTTGTGTGTTCCTGGGATGACTTCTTTAATGCACACAGGGTGAGAGGTGGGAGAGAATGAGATAGAGAATGAGTCACCAGAAGGACATTAATATTATTACATCAGGACCCCATCTTTATGACCTCACTTAACATTACATACTTCCTTACTCCACTGAGAGTCACGCTGAGGTTTATGGCTCCCATACATAAATTTGTAGACACACCAATATTCAATCCATAACATGACCCAGTGCGATTGTTAGACATGAGAAAAAGATTGCTAAACTAGTAGCAGAAAACCAAGGTTTGAAGCTATGCTTGTACATTATTATTATTAAGAGAAGATGTAATTGTTTATTTGGAGCACCCAAGAAGAAAGATCCATGAGAAAAAAAAGGTAATGAACAATAAAAGAATTTCGTAAAATAATACATTACAAAATGTATACACATATGTTAACATACACAAAACTTGTAAACATACATATTTGAAGAGTATATCTCATTTGGAGTAGACAATACAGTAAAGAGTAAAAGGCATTTTGATATAAATTCAATAGGAAATGTCTAGTACTTCTATGAGCCAAGTACAAACTGCTTCAGAAAGAAGAATGAGGCCGAAATTAATGCACAGAACATAACACTAGGAAAGAAAGGAGAGAACAATATCATAAAGATCATTTCGATCTAACTTAAGAATTTCACTTGATCCTAATTAAATTTCTATATAACTTTTGTGAAGATATAAGTAAGTTAAATAGAAGATTTATTAGGAATGAAAAGGTAAGTGATGTGTTACATAAACCCTGAAAAATAAGGGCAATATTGAGCACAGAGGCCAGTAGGAAAAGTCTTTTCAGACTTTCAAAAACTATAAAGCATTATAAGGCTTTCATAAGTCTGACAGTTTGTTATCAGTGCAATACAGATACAAACTAATGGAAGACACAGAAATCCAAAAATAATTATAATTTAATTATAATTAAATTATAATTAAATTATAATTTAATATGAAAACACATGAGTGATAGAGGTGGAATCTCAAATGACTCAATGGGAGATGGACTTTAAAATAAACATTGTTAAAAGTGGATATCCATATGGAGAGATAAAATTGGATCATTTCTTGTACCATAAGGATTCACTCCATTAAATCAGATATTTAAATCAAGGGTTAAAAAAAGAAACATACTTGTATTAGAAAAGCACTTGTGAATTCATCTATAATCTTTAGAGTAGAAAATATCTTCAACATGGCTCAAAATACAGAGGCAATGAAAAAAGACTACTAAATTATATTATATAAGCCTAAGTTTTTTCACAATAAAATATACCACAAGTAAACTAAAATGGTATAAATGACATTCTAAGATCAGTTCTATTTGCTGTGAATACAAAGATACCTGTAATACAAAAAGAGTGTCTAAAAACTAAGAGAAAGGATAAGAACTCTTTGGCAAAACACAGAACTACATAAAAGTTCATACCAAAGGAAATGGAAACTGCTCTTCACTATGTGAAAGTTGCTCAGCTTTATCTAGAAGGCAAAACTTACTGACTAGGTATGTAGGAAGATGCATCTAATGGTGTCGCTAGCCTGGCTGAGTTTCAGATGGCATATCATTGCCTCTAGGGTGACTTCTCAATCACTCAGTGTAGCATCAAGACATTTTAAAATTGAGATTCTGCCTTTTCACTCACTCTTACTCAATTCCATAAGTTTACATTGTGGTTATATCAGAAGCTTATTATTATGTGAATTTCCCAGATATTTTTTGTGTGAGATCTTACTAGCGCCTCTGTCCATAATCCCCTTTCCTTGCTTCTCTGCTTGGCAAAATCCTGGGGTTCTTCAAGACTCAAGAGTTGTGCTTTCCTTTCAAGGCTTTGCATGTTTCCACCAGTCCAACAGGCCTGGCTTTCAGGCTTGCCTTCACCATAGGAATGAAAAACTTTCTTGCCTCCATTTCCTTGGCATTTGAAGTACTTATCACAATCCCAGGGTCTAAAGGAGTGCACTGAATTTGTTGAATAGTGTTATTATATCTTGTCAAAAATGCTTCAGCTTTTCCTATTTAAATCTCCTTTCAGGACAGATGTCAAGGGGAATGGGAGCTGAAAAACAGATTCTAACAGATTGTGTTTACTTAACAGCCTGAGCTCTGGCTATTAGTCAGGACTCCTATAATTGCATGAAAAAGACCCAGCTTAAATCAGCTCTGCAAATGAGCAATTTATTTCCTTCTAAAAT